>BMAO01001138.1:0-59484 GCA_019973975.1 Trichonephila clavata | reverse complement strand
AATAAATCCTATGAACGAAAATAAAATGAAAAAAAATACATAAACCATAACTTTTTGTTCTGAAAGCATTTTGGAAAGAAAATTTGTCCATCCTCTCTTCAGCATTATGTAGTAATATCAGTCAGAAAAAATAGTAATAAAACAGAAAAAAATTTTAATTTAAAGAAATATATTTTTAATCAATTAGCTTGTTTTATTCTGTAAAATACATATTTGGTTAGTGATGAATATCATAAAATGAGCAAATATTATTTTAGATAAATGTCGCAGTTTATATAAACATATTAATTTAATATAACACTATTTCAAAAAAATAAGAAACCATGCTTTTCTGACGAATGAATAAGCTTGATTAAAAAAGAAAATGAAAATTTTGTGCTGCGAATTCAAAATGGTATCTTTGCTCAAAATTGAAAAAGAGAAAGTTTTAAAAGTTACACTGTTGGTCAACCAAATACAAAATGTAAAAAAGAACAAGATATGTAAAGGTCACAATTATTAGATAAAACAAAGTAAAAAGCTGAAAATTTTGAAAATACAACCTATTGTGGGGAAAGAAGACTAGTGAGATCCAACTTGAATGTTTCCATTATAACTGGTAATAGCGGCTGCTGTACGCACGCCTCATCATTCGATGTGAAAGAAGTTTTAACTGTCTTGACGAGTTGTCTTGAGTACAACTTTGGCACACGCTGCTAAAGTTGATTTAATGTAATATCAATATGTTGAGTATGTTAGACCAGTTGTTTTCTGCTCCTTAAATTGACATGTTCGATTGGCGATAAACCCAAAGAACAGGTAAGCCAAGGCAGCAATAAAATCTGGTGGATGAAGAAAAAGTCCTAAACATTACATTTCGCTATCTTTTTGAAATGAGGTCTCAAGCAAAGTACGGAGAAAAAGGCTCAATGGTACCAAAACCTTAGAAATATAGAACCAGCTCGCAATTGCACCGACAATACATATTAAGGGGAATCCAACACCACTCTAAACTATATTCCTGGATGCAAGTCCAGTTAAGCAACTTCTCTCTATGGTGTTTCCAAACTTTTAATAAACTAGTAATCGTGTTGCAGGCAGAAGCTTCCTGTCTTCTATGTACACTATTGTGCTGTTTGGTTATCGATGTTCTCAATCAACCATAGCAGACGCAAACACCTAGGTTTTTGAGATAATAGCAATTCCTGCAACGTACACTTTGCCACCATCCCACTGTGTAAAATATACGAACACCAATTGCTGTGAAGGAGACTACATTTGTTAGGATGCAGTTCCTGTATTGCAATGGGATCCATCACTTCCATGCACACAATATTACAATTATTTAATATTGCATGTAGTGGGAAAACAAGGCTGATTCAATCAGTGTTGTTGGTTGTTCACTCCTCTTGATCTACTGATTACAGATCCGCATCAGTTTACTTCATTATGTCCAGCACGATCACTGATTTATTAGACTGATCTTCATTCTCTGCAGGCAATAATTCTTTTTTTTCTTGGCTGAATTCAGGTAAGTGCTCGAATGGCATTCGCATTCTCCTTCTGGTGCATAATGAAGTAATTGATGCAAAACAATCTCACGAAAAAAATTCCAGTACTTGAAAATGTCATCTGTTTTCCCTTCCCCCTCCACTCCCCCTCTTTCTGTTGGTGGCTTTACAGATACCAATGAGACTTTCAGCTGCAATAATAGTCATTTGCATAACCGATCATATTACATACAAGGGGAAAATTTCAGGTAATTTAGACGCTTACTTTATAGTTTTGCATTTTTGGGGGCTAACACTGTATTTCCTAAATGTTTATCCTCAATCGTGCCTTTATCAAAATACTACACATATTTCATTAAAGTATAATTATTCGCTTAGAAATATTTCCTTTTATTGAATTCTTTCTTCAACAAATAAAACCATCAAAAATGTAACTAAGCACATTCAAAATTAACATGTTCTAATCAGTACCTTCAGATTTGTTGAACATGTAATAATTTATAAGATTTATTTTAACAATTATCGTAAAGGAAAAAGGATTAAGCAAAACGTGTAGGTAATTAAATAAATTTGTTCTGTTAATGACACCAATCATTTCCTTAATCTTTTTGGCATTTGCCCTTTTAATTTTTTTCTTTCATACAATTTATATTTCTGATTTACCTGATTAAATTATCCTTTAATATGAATGTGAAATGTCTTTTTTTTTAAATTTTCGTCTTTGAAAAAAATTTTGAATGCATCTTTTCGTCATTCGGTTTCTGTTGTCGTGGATTAAGACATCCATCCAGAATTCTTTTTTCCACTTCATCTTTGGGAAGTTAAACTACCCTTTCCTATAAATAGTATTTTATTCATTTATTTTTTTGCTTAAAACTTGACTTGAATGAAGATAAGAGCGGCCTTTTTTCATTCTTCTATTATATGGTACATTTATTTCTTATTAACCAATACGCACATAATTAAGTTCTTATAATACATTTCTTTGAAATCATGTCTAATCCTTTTAAACAGTTAACTGTGATTGACGAGTATACTGGTCATAAAGAAACTGCAAGATTTTGTGTCATATGAGTATACTCGCCATGCGTAAAAAGTAGTGATCATACGCTATTTAAATTGCACTTTTACAGAAAATTAAAAAATATTATCAAATTTAAAATGTTTAGAACATTTTAAAGCCAGGCCGGAGTAAAATAAATGAGTAAGAAAATATAAAAAACTTAAGATGAACTCAGCTGTCCCTGTATACACCGGCTAAAATAGCGTATAAGTTCACATAACGAATTTATTTTTGTTCGATGATAACGTTTTTTAGATATGAAGGTACCTTCCGTTCCATAAGCACATAACTTACTCCTTGACCAAAATGATCACTTCAGTTCGGAAGCAGTTAGTGGCTTATATAGATACCACCACCACACACTTCCCTACCAGTGAGTTGGTAGGTGACAGAATGATATCGTTGAAATGGCGAGTGTGTAAATTGTTGCGGCATTAGGTTGTGACGGCTTGAAGATTGCGTCATTTGGGTGGGACGGCTTTGTTTATTGCGTCATGTTTGTGAGACGGCTTGTGGGTTGCATCATTTTTGTGTGAGACGTCTTGGTTGCATTTGTGGTGGATAGATGGCTCCACGACTGCTGCGAGAAGGTTGCGTTCGTTTGAAGTTCCAGGGTTACCAATGAATTAAATTCGTTCCCGGTACTTTCCGTTCCGTAGGCACATATCTTACCCCTAGACCAAAATGATCACTTCAGCCCGAAGGCAGTTAGTGGCTTATATAGATACCACCGCCACAGATGTTAGCCAAAAAGGGGCAAAAATAAAAGTCAGAAAGTTGATTTATAATAAGGTTCCTTCAGGTGTGATCAGTGATCAACCATGGGACAAATGCGTGATGTCGACCAGGCGCTGAGCCCGTTGATAGCTGCTGGCCCGAAGTTACTTAGCTATCGAGTGGTGTAAATTCCAATTGTTGGATGTTAGAGCCATGTGTTGACATTAGAGTAGTGACTCAATATCATGCTGCCTAAAGAATAGTTATTTTTTGGGAATGGGAAAAATGCGAGAATGTTTTCTGGTAAGAGGACAGGGGTCACTCTACAGCATATCGCCAGAACTTCCTTAGTGTAAAAAAAGGTAGAAAATATTATATTTTATCGGTAAAGAAGGAATTAATTTAGTGTGTGTTCAGATTCTCAGTACGAGAATTTTGAAAGACACTAAAAGCCATATATATCCACCAAAACTTACGGTCGGCCTCATGAACCCTCGACCGTGCTACAGTATTTTATTGTTAAACTACTTCATTACTTTTGGACCAAGTAAGCTGAAGGAACACTAGGGAGAAACTAGCGCATTTTTATAAAAATAAACTTCTTTTTTCCATCCTGTATTTTAAAAGCAACACTTACTCTGTGATTGACGAATATACTCGTCTTAGCTCTATTTCCGTGACACACATAGTTGTGCGCTATCAAACGGATGCGCCACTGTTAATTGGTTAAAAAAACATTTTAATGATAAGGTAATCTAGCAAAAGAAATTATAAGTCCTGAAAATTTTTACCTTTTGTGACTCACATGTACTTATTTGCTTATAAAAAATATTCTATTATATCAAATTAAGAACAAATATCACGGTAGCTAACTGAATAAATTATTTTTATTTCGTTAAATATATTTTTTTTCAATATTACTTTATCAACTAATCATAGAAGTTAAATATAACGATTAGAAATATTTAAGAAAAATTATTTTATTACAAAGAGGTTATTTAAAAGAAAAATAATAAGCTTTTGGTCCATTCAAAATAGTTTGAAAAAATCTCATTATTTTTTTTTGGTAACAATTATTCTTAACCTCTCTCTCTCTCTCTCTTTGTTTTTTATGTAATAAATAACCGTCCACAAAAGCATAAACTTTTTAACATACAAAACATTTAATGAGAAATTCAATACATAAAATACCTAAAAAATAACTCTTTAAAGTTTATCCTTGTTTTCAAAATATTTGTGTTTTGTAAGTTTAACATAGAAATTCCCTCTATATAAAACTTTTTGATGAGTTAAGGTAACACTTGTTAGAAACTCAATATTTTTAACTTATCAATTCACATATGATATTTTGAATTATGTGAGAATAAATTTTCTAAACAATATTATTGATAGGTAAATTCATAAAATTTCTAATACATTACAACCTTCTATAGTAATTTATTATGTGTACTATGTCCAAAAGTTTTATTACATTTATCCGATTATTAAATAAAAAAATTCTAAGAGACATTAAACTAGTTGAAAGATTGAATGTCTATTTAAAGTACAATCGTAGTATTTAAACAATTTAAAAAAGAGCAAATTTTAAAAAGAATTGAAAACCAAACCAAATATACAAATGGTAAACAAATTGTAGTGCAAAATAAAGTTTATTTCATTTCGTACATTTATTAATGATTATATAAAAACATGAAAGAGACGCAGAAAACTTTGTGTGATTATTAATAGAGTCACAATGCATTGATGAAAAGAGAGAAAAAATAATTGAGAAAATAAACAATGAAACCTCTTCCAATGTTTTCATCTTGCATCTTAACTCTATTTTTGATTTCTATGTCTTTTACATAATCGTCTTGTTAGATTTATATACTTATTTTAAAACAAAAAGATTTCTAAAGATGTTTTTTCTTTGATTAATTTTCAATACATTTTTGTCATGCTTTGTTTCTTTAGTTAAAGGTTATCTATGATTTAGCTTTGTTTAAGATTAATATTTTCTTTTTGTTTGTCGTTCATAAGAATTTTTTTATTTATAAGTTAGTTTACTCTCTCTCTCTCTCTCGCTTTTTGTTCGTGCTGAGATATTTTTATTTTATACTTCAAAAATTTTCCTCAAAACATTCAGGCAAAAAATAATATTTTATACCTAAAACTAGTAAACTTTTATTAATCAAAAGTCATAAGATTGATGCCAAATTAATTATTCAATCTTAATATGAAACATAAATAATTAGTTTGATAATCTGCATATTGATTAAGTGATTAAGTATAAAAGTGAATAAATTATGTAGTTAGATAAATTATATGGAGGAGAAATTAAACTAGCATTAATAAATTTCACAAATAAATAATAAACTTTCTGGAGGTAAAATTTGAGGTGCCTTTTTCAATGTTACAAGTTTTTACTATTGGAAAAACTAATTAATTCAGATATTTTTTTTTCAAATTTTCAATTAGAAAAAAAGAATAAATAGTGTGTTCTATTGTGTACTGTAATTTATGGATAGCAAAATACATTATTTTGGTGAAGAAATAGAATTCTGATTGAAAAAAATGTTTTAGAATTCTTTTTTCCTTATTTTCAATAAAGAGTTTTATTTTAAAGTATAGAATACTGAGACGGCACACTCTTTTTTCAACCATGAGTTTGGCTAATTCTTTTTAAATAAAATTTCATTTTCTTTAAGATGTATAGAATAAAAAATATATATTCTAAGCCCTTTTATTATAAATTGATACTTGAAAGAAAAATGTTCCGTTTACTTATAAATACAAATTAAAGAATATAGGTATGAAAGAAACTAAACTTCAGTAAGTGAACACATAATAGCTTTAATGCTACCATTATCTTTGGCTTTGTTCTTGAATTAATTACGAACAATTAAATTGATCAAATGCATAAAAAATACTCCCTTTTTAAGAAATGTGTATTTTTATATAACATATTATTCTCCCTTCAGATATATATTTTTAATTGCTATTTAATTGTTGCATAGCTTTCTTCTGCAAATTGAAATGAAATATTGGAAGCGTTAACTTAAATCTTAGGTATTAATGTTATATTATGCACATTTAATGGTAAAACGTTATTTAAACATTTAAAAAAAATGAAAAAAAGGAATGCTAATACTTTTTATTTTTATCTTTTGTATATTTATTTCACTCCTTTTAACCTATTTTTAAAATGTATTTTGGATTAAGATATCTTTGGAATGCTGAGTTATCTTTTGTTAAAAGAAGGTCTTGTTCAATTTTTCCTGAAATGTATTCTCTTAATGATATTTTTTTTTTTAAAAATTATGTGAATATTTTTTCTAGAAAATTTATTTCTACTAAATAAAAAGGATGCAAATAATTTTCATTTGATACACGCAAAATTAGAATCAGATGTTTCTTTAAGCAAAGATATTACGTTTATGTTCTGGTACTTTTGTATATAGTTGTGGAGTAAATAAAAATTTATCACTTCGAAAGAGTTTTTTGTAGTTAATGTTAGTGAACTGTTATATATATATATATATATTTGTAATTTACAGAGTATTAAAACACAACTTTTATCTTATGAGCCCCTTTTTTAAATACACAGAAACTTTTAAATTAAAATAAGGAGATTGGGAGTTTCGTCAGTTGTCTACGATTGATTTAATTATTGCAAAAATATTTGCTTTTGCTGTTATGCAAGCACACTTATGGTTTTCTTTCTTACATAAAACCAATGTAACATAATTTCTAAGGTCATTCTACATAAATTTGACACTTGTATAAGGGTTGTCCTAATAAAAAGTTGACACGTGCAATTGTGTTAGAATATTGCAGCTATAGCAATGCCATCGAACATGGATATAAAGGGAGGTAGGACGTATACACCACAAACATAATAGAACTTGTTCGTGATAAAGGAAATATATCAAAAATAAAGTTGTCTTATTCATTGACACGTCTATGACAATGCCGGCCCAAAAGTCTCTCGTGAATCCAGACAACTATAAAAAATTTCATTGATTAGTGTTGGAACACTCATCATACAGTCTGGATTTGTCTGCTGGAAACTTTTTTTCTATTAAAGAGAACATTGCGCTTCCATTCGGATGATGAGGTGTGGGAAACTTCGTTGAATTTCCTCGAATCAAACCCGATCTTTCTGTAGCCAAGGCTTAAACCCACTATCTAAACTATGGTATTTGTGTTACAATATCCATTGCAATTTATTTTGATTTCAAATAAAAGTATTATTTTTTATTCAACATGTTGACTTTTCATTTGGACATTCTCTTATACTAATTATCGTATAAACAGTTTAAGAAAATTGTTAAATAATTAGTAAAGCTGATTATTTTTTTCAATGTGCCTTCGAAGGAATCCTTGAACTTATCGCCCAGCATGTTAATAGTTTTCTTTTAGAACTTCGAAAAATTCATAAAAATGCTCAGACAGGAACTGTGATTAATCATGTAGAGAGCGTAATAATTCCACAAAATTTCTGGTTCCTGTTTGTAGAGTGAGAAAAATTACTTTTGTGTGTGTCACAAACGCTTAGACTAATATTTTCATACAATGCTTCAACGAATCGTCTGTTTAATCAACAATAATGCCCCTTACATATCAATTTGGATTTTTTTTACACCCATCTTCGGCATCTCTGCCAGTAGTCGACGAGCAGCCCAATAAAGTGATGACGAAGCATAAAACGAATTAAAATTTGGCTAGAGTTGTCTACAAAAAACTTTAAAACGATAAGGCAGTGTCTGAGGTGGTCACCATCTATGCCACCCTGGTGACACAGAGGGCAACAAGCCGAATAGTTTACTCCAATGCGATGTAAATACATCTGCAAGTAATCATATCCAGTAAGTCAATGAAAGCACGCAACTCCAACAGTTCAAGGCAGGGAACTGGGGAATCTACCACTTTTTTTAGCAAGATATTCCACTTTTTACCTGCAGCCGCATCACCATACAGGTAGCCTTTATTACTTTACAGTTTACTGCAAATGATTCTTTTGATACTACGCAGAGGCAAAGGAGAGTCAGGTTAGGACATGAGAGATCCCGCTTTAGCAAAACTGTCTGCTTTCTCATTTCCAGAAATGTTACAGTGGCTGGTAATTCACTGAAGGGTAATGCTTTCTATAGACTTCCCAAATTCAATTAACTTTATTCTACAGGAATGAATTGGTGCGTTTTCATTGTATCTTGAGTTTATTAGAGACAAAATGGCAGCTTGAGAATCGATAAAAAATCCAATATTGCGTTCAGAACAGATTTCCAATTTATCGATCGCGAATGATATTGCCGTTATCTCACCATCAAAATTGTCACAATACTTTCAAACGGAATAACGAATACTGAAAGCACATAATTTTAATACATAATTTGAATAGGCTCCAGCACCAGCATTTTTATAGCATGTTCTTCTGATCCATCTGTGTGTACATGGAACTATTTGTCAAGGGGATATCTGCAATGTATAGTAGCAAGGGCAGCATTTTTTAAGTCACTTTGTGTAGAAAATTGTTTACCAACATTCCAAACAAGATCCAGGTGGCTTTCTAACGTCATCTAGCACATGATAGGGTTAAATTCCTGTCGGAAAACTTAGCGGTTGGGTGTAAGAATATCAAAAGTGTCATAAAGATAATAAACAGTTGAAGGACTTAAGGTTTTTAATCTCACATTTGTGGGTCTATAATATTTTAGGAAATTGTTTCTTCTCAAGATCTTTTCAACCAGGTTTAGGGCACTTCTTTGGCTCTTTTCACTCAAAGATTCCAAATCTGTCTGGAATTCCTTTGCAGCTATAGGGGTTGATTTGGCGCCACCAGTGATTAAACGCAACACGCTGTTTTGGAAAAGCTAGATTTATTTATAAATATTTTCATCATTTTATTCATGGAACTTTCAACTCAACTCTCCTTGCGCAGTTCTCGTGATGCAATTATTAATTTGAGCAAACGGTCTGTTCACATTTCTTTTCAATAGCTCATTTGTGAACGTGATACCCGGATAGTCATGGCCGTAAACTTGTGGCCAGCATTGTTGAATCGATTGTCTGTCACTGGAGACCCATCGTGTCGAGAGGCTATACACGATAAATCTAGACTCCAAATTATTGAGTTAGTGCATTGTGGAGGTTTGGTAAATGAGGTGCCAGATCAAGCATTGTCCTCGTCACTTGATCGTAGCTCAAAATTATGAGATTCGTCTCTAATAGACCCCGTCAGGTTTGAAGTAAGAACAAGTGAAATCTATTACTCATCTATTATTTTCTTTACCGTTGCTCAAAGTACCAGATCCATGGTTTAATTTTTTTATAACTCTTATTGCAACATTAATTTAAAAACAAATAATTTTTTTTTAAAAAAATTAAAGTCAGTTCCTACTTTTTTCAACAAAGAAAAATTTTATTTTAGTTATTTTTTTATTAAATAATTACAATTCATGTAAATATGTATATACGTATGACAAAATCACAATATTAAATGACAAAAAAACACAGTTTTAATTAATATTAAAAACTTTTTAAACGGTTAAATTTGTAATTAATTTTTTAATTAAAGTTGAACACATAATAGGTAAGAATTTATCTTAAAACCAATGTAAAAGGAATGCTGATGTCTAAGTAGCATATGATTGCTCAGGTTAAGTTAAATGTTCATCACAAATTATTTTTTATACAATGGTGCTGCCATCTAGAGGAATAATATCGACTGAAATAATATATCTCATAAATTATAACTAGTTAAATTTAATTAATGAATTAATATTTGAAAAAACTTTGTTAACATTAAGTGTCCTCCACTACAAGTTAAAAAATGTATTTGAACTTGAGAGGAGGAATAAAAAGTATTTTACTAACGATTAAAAATGTGAACAATATATAAATAAATATATATAGGGAGAGTGGGACCTATTAGTAGGAATTGAATAAATTTTCTAGGTCTGTTTTTAGAATGCTACTGAACTTTTTTTCTTGATGTTCGAAGGCGATCACTGAAAAAAAAATTAATAGATTTTATTTCGTGTATAAGTAGAGAATAACGTATTTTGTTTTGAACTTTTTTTCTTTCATATGAACACTTAAGCAATTCTCAGGGAAAGAAACAGGTCATTCCAGGGGATGTTTCTTTCCTACTGAACATGCATGTAAGTGCTTGCACCTGTCTACATAGGAGAATCGAGAAAATCACGAAGACAAATGTGAAAATCATTAGTTTAATTCATTGATTCTTTTTTTTTGTATCATTGCAGCATATTATGGCACACGAAATGATTATTGAAATTTCACGATGAATATTTCGATACATGATGATTCATACGTTATTTTTTTCTGTGATATAGAGTTTAAAAAAACCTATTCTACAACCATCATCTAGTTTTGAAGCTGTAATCTATTAATTACTGGGTATTGGATAATATTTTAGAGATTCCATGAATGAATTCTGTGTACAGTAAATACAGTGAAAATTGCTTTAACACGAAACTGAAGGGATTGAAATATTTTTTCAAGTTAAATAATTTTATATTAAAGAATGCTGCAAAAAAACAAGACCAGTACATCAACAAGATTAATTTTATATTAGAGTCTATTTTATTTACATAGATATGTTTATATACATATATTTAATTAAAAAAAATCAATGAAACAAAAACATACACAAGAATTTAAGGAAATTTACTTCAAAAATTTTCAATTTTTTTTGAAAAACAAATTGTTTATTGAGTTTTTGAAAAATAATCTGATATTTTTCTTTGAATTGTTTTTCTTAGAATCAAATTGCCAACATATTGTTCGATAGTGGACATTTTGTTATTCATTTCGCCATTAAGAAAATTGCGTCTAAATAGCAAAGCATACTTTTCATATGATGTTTATTTCGGATGATGTGGGAACAAGAGCTGCATTATTCATTTAATTTTAATCGTTGGCATCTGCATCTATGATATTTTTGAGATTTGAACAAACTCCAAAATGTTTTTGTCTGTCATAATTCGGGCTGTACACACATTATCATCATCTACTGCAATGAATTCTTCCGATAATAAATAGGACAGTTGAATCTAGTTGGTATTTTCCGTATTTTGTTCATTCCCAGAAAGGAAATCTTTTCGTGTTAAGCATTTTTTGTTTTGTGTTAAAAGAAATAACTGCATTAAAATGCATACTAGTTTGGTAAGGCCGTTGTATTATTTCGTGTTAGCCTATACTTCTTCTAAAGCGTTTTCGCGTTAAACGTACTTTACTGTAATAGAATATGTTGTAAAGGTACAATGTTTTTTAAGGAGCGAATAATAATAAAATGATGCAGTTAAGGACAGTGAAAAGAACTTTATAACTTAACTTGTTTTGATATCAATATGTTATCTTGCCTATACGACTTAGGGAAGCATATAAAAGCAATGTGAAAGCTTTGGGAAACGGATTTGAAATGAGAATGAGTGCGATATTGACGTCACTCTATAAAAAAAGCAGCTAGAATGCTATTTGAAACGGACCTCTTGATTTTGAGATTCAGTCGAAAGACGAGGGCAAAACCTGAACTGGCACACCCTTTTTAAACTATCACACTACTTCAAAGGGAGGACTTTGGCTTCTACAGGTTTAACGTGCATCAGCCCCTTCTAAACGGCGGGACTTCAGAGGCACCAGGACTCGAGACAACTACACCCGACCTCGAGTTCGTGACCATAACCATTAGGTTACCAGGACTGCGTGGATTGTCGCGGATTGTTGTTGTCTTTATCCTCGAAGATCTGGATTATGTCAAATTAGCTCCAGAAGCCTGTTGACCACCAAAAAATCTATGATAATAAGGGGATCGGATGTTAAATCTCCCTTAGGAAGTCAGAGGCATCTCAGAATGAGATCCAGTGAAGATGGATGGTCATCGCATTTCTTACAAGTGGGGTGGATTTTTCTGTCACTATCATAGGAAAGGCATTTCAAGTGGCTACTTGTTGGTCTAGCCAGAGCAATTTGGAAGCCAAAGTCTCATTTGATTTCCAGCAGAGAGCCAGGGATGTTCCTATGTACCATTGGTGTGCAGATGGAATACGTCATATTAAGTTTAGTTTACATCTTGCATTTGAGTACAATTCTTGACAAGTGAGTGAAGTGCTAGTAGCCGTTTCCTTCGCATTACCCTCTTCGGTTAGTCTATCAGTGATCTCATTACCTCTAATGCAGTGATTCCCAAAGTGGTCTACATAGACCCCCAGGGGTCTATGACGATCTGTAAGGGGTCCACGACAGTGAAATAAAAATTTGGGGTCCATGAGGTGTAAATGGGGGTCTACGATTGTGGCTCTCATTAAACCAGATCGTGACTAATATTAAAAAGAAATTTAATCAAGTGGAAACTAGACTTACCTATTCAACAGATTTGTTTACTAAATTTAATGAAGTTTATTTGCAGTTACAAGGCAACAGCATAAATGTGTTATTAGGACTGCATTTCGCTCAGCCTTTCTTGCCAGAATTAAGCTAAAGGAGCATAATTTTGGATGTCGCCAACATTTAAATGCCCTTTTTTTTTTAGATTTTGAAACTAGGTTTGAGAATGTTTTGACTATCGTAGTACGACAGAAGACAGTGAATACATATGGTCACTTTGAAAAAAAAAATCATATTATAAGAATTAAGCACTAAGAATACGCACTAACGAAGATCTTAATGTAAAGTTTAGAAACGATGTCAACAATTTTAGCTTTAAAAAGATATACCTGTTATTCATTCCATATTATGGAATATTTTGAGAAAGCTTTTAATTGTTTTTTTGATTGAGAAGGTGTACTTGCCAATCTCCAAAACAAAAAAAAAAAAAAATACTAGACACTATTAACCGAGGAGATATTTAGGGTTAAACCCTGATAAGATTGATGTCAAATGTTCAAAGTTTATTATTGCATCCCCAGATTCCTCCCTCCCTCAAAAAGCACTTTTTTGTTGCACAGTTACTTTATGTAACAGTTATTTTATGCATAATTTAAATTTTAATTTAATTAACTAACTAATTAAATTAACTAAAATATGTTTTCTTAAATTTTAAACTCTTCTATACTTCACTACAGTTAAAAATTTTAATCTTTTGTAGTAAATAAGCTCTATACCAGCCGTCAAAAATACATTTAATTTAATAGATTTGCACAAATTTAATATTAGGAAATTAGGGGGTCTACCACAAACTGAAAAACCTGCCAAGGGGTCTATGAGGCTGAAAAGTTTGGGAACCTATGCTCTAATGTTAACATGTGATGGTATTGATTGGAGGTGGAAATTTTGTGTCTGAGAGATCTTCCACAGTTTGAAAGGAATAGAAATGCTGGCTTCATCGTTTGCGGAGGACCAGCCACTAAGATGTTGATAATTAAGCGGATTTGGTACATTTAAGTCACATGGATGATACGTCCTTTAGAATCCTACTTTCTTTACAACCACGTCATGATATGAAAAATTGAAGATCTGACAGAATTAATGAGTATCAGCTGCGCTGCTTGTGGATCTTTATCGGGTCATCATCAGGATTCACATTAGTAATCTGATTGAAATTTTGCAGACCAAGAGCTCACAATTATGATCTCTTAACTATCACAGTCTTTTTCCTCTCAGGTAATAAAAGCTTCAGAGCATCCTTTGAAACGAATAACATAATAATTTATGACTGATTTTGTGAATTGTACTTTTTTTAAATAGAAAAAACCGTGGGTAATTCCGTGAAACTCTGGAATTATTTTGAACGATAAATAGAGCCAAAGATCGGTACTTTTCTGTCAAAAAATCTTATCGTTATATTCCTTTCACTTGAGAAATGTTGATGACATAGAAATAATTTCTAAGAGTAGACTATCAAGTTCTCTTTCAATTAAGTATTTTTAAAAGGTGTGCTGAACTTAATCGGCACACACACACACATATATATATATATATATATATATATATAGTTTGTATCTTCTAGTTTTGTTAGTGGTATAATTTAGTATTATCAATTTATTATACTATGTATTTTTTTCATTTTATGATACTATATATATATATATGTGTGTGTGTGATGTGTGTGGTATATCAAAAACTTTTTTCTCTCTAGTTACAGTTTTTATACACTATATGTTAATCACACATCTTTTAAGTAGCGTAAAGTTACCGAACACTTATTTTATACACTCTAAGCAAAAATATGTGTAGATTTATCATTAATTTTTGTTCAATGTTTTTTAGAAAACAAGCATTAATCATGACAAAATGTCTAATGTGTTGTCTTGATAAACTAAGCATTGAGTTCCCCTTTTTTACATACAACTTTATTGCTTTGTACAAAGCTAAATTCACACCAAATTTGTGAGACATTACAGTAACACTCGAGCATATTTTAAACTTATTCTTCTCACATATTAAAACCAGAACAGAAAAAGGGTTTAAGTTTTTAACAAAACAAAACTATTTTAAACAAAATTAATCATTTTTGATAATAATAGCAATCAAATATTTCTGTTAGTTTCTTTATTTAATAATGTTAAGCAAGATTCTTTCCAAAAAAAATACTTAATTAATATAATTTCTCTTGAATTTCACACTTTTTTTTGCATTGGATTGTTAATTGTATGAATATTAGAGAGAAATAAGAGTTTGGTTTTTAAACCGTTCCTAGGTATTCTTTGATATATAAGCTGATGTATTGAAAAAACATCGAGAATGTCAGAAAAGTTAAAATCTCATAGCGTCATGCAGTAGATATTTTCTCGGGTTTTTTTTCTAAGCGAGAGAGGACTATTCTCCCAAAAATTTCCGCCTCTGAAAACCTTATTTCTCGCCCATCTAAGCCCCTCACAGTTCTATTCAACAGTCGTTTTCGGCAGGCGATTTCTTTTTAAGGGTGTTCGCGAAAAGCCGTGACAAAAGCATATTTCTTCACGTCCACCCTTACATTATTCATCCATACCTTTCTTCAAAGATACCGCTTCTTTAAAAATACACATTTCTGCAGTTGGAAAAGGAGTAAGGGATGGAAAAGAAAAACATATCAGAAACTCGTGTTGATAAAAAAAAAGTTGTGTCTTAACTGTCTCGAAACATTCTCATCTTCACATAGTGATGCCATGAAAAAGCGCTTAAATCTTGCATCAGGGAAAATAGGTCAGGTACATTTACTTTTATATGGTTCTGTGGTATGTACTTTCGTCAAAATATTGGCTGCACTCTATTTTTTTTAAAAAAAATCTTTTTTACTCGAGAACGAAATGTGAGATGGCTTATAGTGTATCATTCAATATTTATATTTCTTCTGCTTGAAAAAAAATTTTGAGAAAAACTCTGTCTCTTCTTAAACAATATATGAAATGCAGGAAGTATGGCAAGAAAAAATATTTGAAAGAAATAATACTTCACAGCAATATTCTGTTTTATATAAATACTATAGTTAATCCGAATTTCAGTTACCATATACGTTCACTATTCGTAAGTTTCTATAGTATGTCAAATGAATTAAACTATTTAAACAATATTTAAAAAAATCACAACAGCGATCAAGGTTCTTGAGTAAATAACTTTATATATATATATATATATATATATAGCAGATCTTTGCTCAGTGATACATTATTATGGTATATGTATTATCGATAGAAAGTTAACATATTTTCACTATTAAACAGTCTTTGGCTGTCAGTTTTGTGTATTGGATAGATTTCCTGTGCTTAGGAAGCTCTTTCATGTTTTTAGTAGTTTTGATTTAATATACTATTTCAGTTCCATACATTGGAATATTATTGTCCCATGATTAGTAAATTTTGATAATAGTTATTTAGATTTGAGATATATTGTTTTTGAAAGAGAAGTACAATGAATCACAGGATTGGTGGTTCAAAATTACATAGTAGATAATACTACTGGTAATAAGGCGAACTCCTACAGGACCAGAACTTTCTATAATACAGATTTTATCAGGCATAAAAAATTTTCAAATTATAAATATGAGCAATATCTCTCCAAATAAACATAATCATTATTACAGTCCGTCTCCCTTAAACCTACATGAACAAATTAATTTCCACAATAATAATTACTGTGATGCTATACAAGATCAACGCATAAATCATTTTTGTTATAATAAATTCAATAATAGATAGAAATTCAATAATTTAACGTGTCCAATATTAAACATAGAGCAATATGATAATATATCCAAATTTTTGTTTTGTAAAATCTTCAATTACATTTATATGTTGAAATGTAAAATATGTAATTTTAAATGCATTGGCCAAACAAGTAATAATATCAATATTCGTTTAAATCCACACAGATCAAATGCCAAAAATTACAAAAATAATAACAATAATAATTATAAAATTGAACTTGGGCATTTTCATCTACATGTCTATGAAAATATTGATATTTCCATTCTCAGAACAGTCCCACATGTTACAAAGAAACTGTGGTGGGAAAACCACTTCATTAAATATTAAAACACTATAATCCATATCGTCTGAATACCATACACTTTAGAAAAAATGTCTTATTCAGCATTCAACAAAATGATAACAAGGAATATTTTTATAAAAATGATAATGTAATAAAAGTTAAACGAATTAAAACGCGTAAGAGGAAGAAAAGAACTAGTAAACTACCAGTAGAGATAGTTTCTAAAATTAATGATTTATGTAGCAACTTTGAAAAGTCTAAACATTAAATATATTAAATATTTCTTGTTCGGTTTGAACAAAAAATAAATTAGGTACTCTAAAGATATACTCAATAAGAATGATTTTCAAGACTGTCATGACATATATATTATTAAGGATATTATAGTTTTCTCATTCATAAATTCAATATTGAAGATAAAGATTTAATAAATAGCTCTACTGAGTATTGTACCATATTATTCATGAATAAATCATATAATAACATTAATTTTTCAAAAATATTTAATAAGTATGTGCATAGTTTACCTATTAATAATATTTACATTAAAAAGGCTTTTAAGTATAATAAAAAACTGGTAGCTCAATTTTTAATTACAATAGTATTAATGATTTGCAAAATAATAGCATTGTTTGTAATTGCAAAGATTATCCTGAATTTATAAACGATCATCACAAACATGTAACAGGCAATTTAAATATTGTTGAGAGGGAGATAATGTTCAAGCTCGCTCTCAGGGAGATAATGTTCAAAGGTACTAGTTATAGATTAATGATCTCTAATAATGCCATTAAAAAACCAATTTCTTAAGATATTAGTAACTTCATCACAAAATCAGCAATTAAATACAGTTTTCTTTTTGTAGCTTTCAATGAATTTAAATGCAATGTATTAAGTTAATTACGGAACATTATCTATGAAACTGATTGTGAATTGATTTACAAAAATATTAAGCATCAAATTACAGAACTACAAAAGAATTTCATTATTGTTTATATTGATAAAGTTCCGGGAAATTATGCAGTTATTTGCAAGTGGCTTTATGCTGATATGCTAAACAAACATTTTCAAAATAATGCTGCTTTTAAAAAATCTAATTCAAGTAATAGAGAAATTTTTAATCGGATTTCTGTTTTTTTATAAAAAACTAGATTTAAGTATTTCGGATATTAAATTCCCTCATATTTTCCTAACTCCAAAATTTCCTAAAAATCCCATTCAATTTAGAAATATAACGAATGGTTTTAAAACTTATATTACACATCCAGGCAAGAAGCTACAAAATATTATTCCATTCACATTAGATTGTATTGATAATTCTATTATTGGTAAGAAAAAAGAATATTAAGTATATACAAGGTAACAAAAGTATCTCTATTCATAGCTACGACTTTAAAGATTTATTTAACGCCATAGATATAGGAGACATGGTTAAGATTCTCAAAATAGCTTATAACAAATATTCTTTGAATAAATTAATAAATTATGATAAATATATATATCTTTCTATTATTCAACTAGTATTAAATGAAACTTATATTTTTTCATAATAACTCTTATTATCAGCAAATTAAAGGACTTCCACAAGGTAGGCCTGCAAATAACTGTTTGGCCAATATTTATTTGCACTTATATAATATGATAGTATTAGTTTCGAACCTTGTTACGTTTTAGATACATAGATGACTTAATTATCTTTATTAATATAGTAGATTATGTTCCTAGTTTTAATTATTATCCGCAATGTTTGAAATTATTAAAAATTAATTTCAATAATGAGTCAGCAAACTTTCTGGACCTTCAATTAAACGTTAAGAATAGTTTGTTCATAAGTAATATTTTTGGTAATAGAGACTCTTTTGATTTTAACATTTTAAAAATCGATTCTGGTGTAGTAACCTACACCTATCTATTTTTAGAATTATTATCTTAAACTTTATAAAAAGAAACAATGATTCAGTAACTGATAATGATTTAAAACAAGGTAATTACAACAAAGTTTGCAATAATTGCTTGGATTACAACTACCAAAGTAAATTCATTTTTAAAAATATATTTCTATGTTATTAACACTATCTGTGTGTTTCTTTCAATTTAATTTTTAAATATAGCTCTATGCTATTTTTTCTCCTTCAATTTTATTTATTTATTTCAATATGATATCGTTTGCTTACGATGCTCACTCTAACACGGTTTTTTGTTTATGTGTTTACGTTTCAATATTAACTCGTCATTTTGCACATGATTTTTGACTAGGATGAATTGTCTTTATTTCTCATTCGGTTACCATTTTTACATGTACGTTTTTGCTTCGTTTTTCTTTTTAAAAAATATTGTCTTTATATTCCTCTCTTTGAGAGAAACCTTTCTCTTCATACTTTAACTTTATTTTACTGTCTGGTGCAAAATACATGTGTGATAGATTTAGGCCTAACTTTTCAACATGGCTCTGTTTTTTTTAATTATGTCGAAAATTTTCTGCTGCACGGGGAAGGTGGATCCATAAAGCATGCTTAACCCTAATTTCACTGGTCATAATTAGCGACAGCTTTAGAAATTATAATAGGTCTCCATTTGTTTCCATGGACTCTTTTGGTTTCTTCCATTTTAAAAATTCTACCTCTCTTTCCTGTTATGCATATTTTTATTCAAATCTAATACAATATTCATTTCCACCCTTTATTTTCTAGCTATGTTTCTTAGAATCTGATTTCTAACTTTAGCTTAGTGGATAGTATAATTTTGTCTTATTATTTTATATTGTTATACTATATATATATATATATCAAAAATATACACAAAGTAGTCATTAACCTAAGATAACTATATTCATATATATATATATATATATATATGCGCGTGTGCGTGTGTGTGTGTGTTCTTTCTTATTACTCCTGAGTTATTTTTGTAGAATAATTTCAATTCTTTTTTTTCTGTATATTTAGAAAAACACCCTTTTCATAAAAATAATTATTTGTTTCATAAGCCTAAAAAGTATAAAATATCTGAAACGATATAATTATGAGAAAAAGAAATAACAATAAAACAGATTAATTGAAAAGTTTAAGAATAGCATTAAAAAATAACTGATTTGGCTTTCGATACAGAAACATATTTTAAAATATTTACCCAGATACTATTTACTCAAATCTCAAATAATATATGATTTTTAAAAAATATTAGAAGTGATTTAGAAGAAGTAATTGAAAACAAAATCATCTGAGATTTGGTTTAGACAAAATTTACATTCTGATTCATCTATGGGAAATTTCATTAACTTTATATTGTTTTGCAACAGAATAAAATGTTTAAAACAAAATGAAACAAATAAAAACAGAAAACTGTTTTGCTAAAATGCAATACACTTTTCAATTGGCTGTATCCATTGAGACTAAAATGAACAGTAATTGTACAAAAAATATTTACCTTCATTTGTGTTTTCGTTTGTGTTGAACCTAAATATTTTTAAAATACTCCAAACAATATTTAATTGATTTTGTCTCATGAGATATTTTATTAAAAGCAAATATCATTGTATCTTCTTCCAGAATTATTTTATTTGAAAAGTTTTTAAGTATCAAATATAAAAATACTCTGAAGTATCCCTGATGTGTTTACTAATATTGATTTTTGAGAATGTCATTATTTAAACATGAATAACGAATAAATTATTAGAAATACAATTTAACACGCAAAAGTCCATAATTCTTCTTCGATTGTTAGAACTTTGAAATGTATGTCAAGAAATTAATATAAATTTAAAGTTATTACTTCTGCGCACAGTGATCTTACTTATCTTGAATTAAAATATAAAAGCGTGTGTGTTAATAAAGTCAATTTTTAACAAAAAAAAAATTAGATCATTGAAATGAGTTTGTGAAAAAAGCTTAGAAAAATAATTCTTAATATGAGACGTTTTACTTACAGATTGAAGAGAAATATTGTATGCAAGCTTTTATGAACTGTGAAATACTAACAAATAAAATAGTTTATAATTTTTTTAAAGTAATAATAATACATGACACTTTTTCAGAGTCAGAAACAAAATTGTCCAGGACATTGAAATGACAAGAACAAAATTTTTAGTTTCGTCCTTGAAAATTACCTGTACACTCCTGCTTGTTTTTTTTTAACTAAATCTGTTTATATTTGTACCTCGCTTCACTCCAACACCGTTCAACCAATCACTATGAAAATTGACATGCATATGTATTTTTGTGTTATTCTCTAGGTTGCAGCTCCCCACGGGGTGGCGCTACAGCATATCAACTTCTGCACCGTTCAACCACTCGCCGAGTTGCCAACATGACCGCCAAAAATGATGCCAACTTGGCTCTGTCGCCAACATTTCGCTATGCTTCCATTGAATCACCATTATAATTCGAACGACGTTGCGTGCGAATCTTACAATTTTAACATAAAATAATTACAAAAGAAAGTAATATTAACGTATAACACATCCAGACACAATTATTTACACTAATTTAAGCGTTCATTGCTTAAAATTTATAACAATGTGTTTATTTTGCTGAGTAGAGATCATCTTAGGAAGGTGTTTTCAAAAATCAAACCAGAAAAGAGTTACAGGGCGTTGTAAATTTTTTAAAATACCTTTTATCAGCTATTAGATCTATTGACTTAAACTTTAACAAACATAGCTTTTTTGTTCAGTTGAGATATGTAAAAAGCTCCCTTTTTTAATTTGCAATTCACGTAAAATTAACTCATTAAAACTTCCTTATCCTTCAAAATGTATTTAATTTTTCAACTCACCCATGCGAAGAATGGGTATACCAGTTAGTCTGATATAAATCCAACTGATATGGGTAGTACGCTAATTTTATTTCAATTGAACATCACAAAATGAGAAGAAATTTTACATTTCACTGATGATAAAATGAGAACACTTATCTTTATTTTTATATGTCACTCTTATCTATTTTTAGCAATGGAAATACAAAGAGATTAATAAAAAATTCAATTTTGGGCCTCATTAAAATCGTTTCAGTAACACTAAACAATTACAAATGGTTTTCGTCTCATTTTTCTTCATTAAATTTGTACCCAATTTTGGGAGCTCACATTCTAACTATCCCTCACACCAAATCTGACGTAATTCTACTCTGTTGATGCCCCTCAAGGGAGGAAGAGGAGACCTTCGAAATTCCGAATTATTGTCCGGGAAATAAATTAAGACTCGATGGAGCTTAAATTAAAGGGATTGGATTGCCCTTTCAATAGATAGGCCGTCACCAGGAGGTATCCCAGCAATTCTCCAGCAGTACGCGTTGATAGGCACAACGGCGAACATTACCGCTACTAGGAGCACAAGCATCTACTTCACACAACAGGGTCAACAGTTGATTGTTTATACGTCGTGGCATTAGAAAGGGGGAGGGGGTATTGATTCGATAGCCCTGTGGAGGGGTGGTTAGTGGGAATGCCCATTTTGAATTACCACTATGTGGTTGGGTGTTGATTTAGTTGGTTCTCTAGCGTGGTTTGGGGCATTGCTTACATGACATCAAATTTCTTGTCCCTCTAAGAGAATGAGAAAGGGTACTTTGGAACGCTAAGTTTACCCTCGAAATGTTTGATAAGATGGGTTTATTCATCCATAAACTTATAAGGATTAGTTAGTAAACGATTAATTTTAGAATTTGGTTGTTGGAAGTAATTTATTAGTAAAGGATCTAATTCTTTGATTGGTCTATGGAAAGTAAAATTACTTGCTTCCATGGTACCATACCTAAATTTTTCTGTTGATATGCTTTGAAGAGATTTATTTATAGTTGATATGTGAGAACGTTATTTAGATTTTTTAATAAACATATAAGGAAGCAAAAATTATGTTTGTTTCTTTTCATTCATTTATAATGTGCGGTTCCTCTGATAAATATTCCATTAGTAAAATATTTGAGTTACATAAATATCTCATATTACAGCTATACATACTTACATACACACACATATAAATATATATATAGTTAATTGCATATTCAAACTATATAGGTAAAATTACTTATACCCTTAGTTTTATTTTTGTCTTAATGTAATGCAAAAATATATGAAATCGAATTTAATCAAAAGAAAAACAAAGGTTCCATTGCATAAAAATATTTTAAGATCAGTATTAATTTGTACATGTGAAACTTTGTCCATGTCTCGAACAGATGAAAACATGATAAGTATCTACGAAAGGAAAATTTTAAGATTTATTTTTGGAGGAATTCAACAAAATGGAACGTAGCAAAGATGATCAAATTTTGAGCTTTATTAATCATATAAAGAATCTGACATCGTTAACTTCATCAAAATACGTCGAATTAAATGGGCAGGCAACGTTGTCAGAATGGACGAAGACCGCACTACTAAAAGTTTTCAATGCCCAACCAATAAGCACATGAAGAAGGGCAGGCCAAATGACCCAGAAAAAGATATTTTATTTTTGAGAACTGAGAATTGGAAAACACTAGCAGGAAAAAAGGCTAGTCTGAAAAAGGCTTCTTGGGAAGGCCAAGGCCCACCCTGAGCTGTCGAGCCACTGAGGAAGGAAGGAAATTTTATTTTAACCATAATAATAGTTTATACTCAAATACAAATATAACACCAGTGTCCCTCAAGTAACAGTGGTATTTATACATACAATTTTTTAGTTCTATTGATTTCAAATTCTTTTATCTAATTAATTATTTTAGCTCTATTAACTTCATACTTTTGCAAAGTGCTACTATTCAGCCAATATCATGCTTTGAATTTGTATTTGGGTCCAGAATCTGGCAATAACTTTTTTACTGTACACAAATTCCGCTCGGGCTATGCGTTTTTGAATGCAATTTTAGGTAAATTATCTTTTTCTTGTAATGGATTTATAAATTCTACCCATTATTTTCAATAGGACTTCGCTCAGCATTATTAAAAGAAAGGGTAAAAGTTGGCTGGCCATAAAACATGAGAACTCTAGTTTTATATAAATTATTTAAACTATAAAAGCTGTCCTAAGTAAGCAATGTTTATAATACTGCAGCATCCATATATTTTTAAAATTCTAATATTTTTATAAATAAATTCTATATCTGTTTTATATTCCAATTTCTGTTTTCTGCCATAGAGTTATAATGATTTATGTCTCTATAGTAGAGAATATTCACTATATATGGGGGTTGGGGGTGTAATAATAACAAGCTACCCACCTAACGGGAATCTATTGAACTACATCTATTCATCCACGCAGATCATGTCATTTGAACTTTCATTTCCAGCTTGGTATAAATACCGAGATTTCTGGAAAATCTACCCTCTTGTTCTTTGTACTTTGTAATGTAATCGTCCGCATTTGGCATGTGTGTTTTTTTGTGCTGTGTGTTATCTGTTTTGTGATGTCCATATATGTTTCTGTATCTCTACATGTAATAAACAGGATTAACAATGAACGCCGGTCAGCCTAGTTATTGTAACATCAACCATGATAAATAAAGTCTTAATTAAGAAATATTTACCACTCGCCATTATGTTTGCATCATTCTCCAGGATTACAACACATATATGTGCGTAAATATATATAAGGAGAGAGAGGGGGGAGTATAATTTATACACACTTGTATTAAAACATTTTCATATTGAGAGTATATTTTTTTTAGTACAGTCCTTACTTATTATTAGACTTAATTAGTTACTTAATACACGCGTAACACAAACAACGATGATATTATTGTTTGTGACATCCACAATATGAAATTAAATTTATCAAATTACATTAATTATGCGGGATTTCTACACGGAGTTTACTTGAGTAAAATGCGTCTGAAGTATAAAAGCTATTTTAGAAAATACAAAAACAATTTTTCGTTTTGAAAAAAAAAATTATTTCTAAAAAAATAAATAATTTTAAACATAGAGATTATGTATGTTGATAATTATTTTGATTTATGTATATGTTAAAAATATAAATAGAAATAGATCGCATCTTTATTTGCTGCTCTACATTTATATTCACTTAATAAATCTAAAGATACATTAAAGATAAATTACTGTATGGATGCAGATAGTGAATAGCAACGTGCTATTAAAATAAATTTCACGCTAAAAGTAAATATTTTTAAAAAAAATTTTAAAAAAACTGAGTTTTAATTTTTTAATGGAATTTTTTTGAGAATTTTCTTACAAAAACGAATAATTATGATTACAGATATATTCCTTTAAATAACTGATTAAAAACATTTTTGTACATAAGGACAGAAATACTCCTAAAAATTTTATTGAAAACTGCCAATGGTCTTACCAATTTCAAAACAAAATGATGAAATAATGCCTTGTTTTTGATGGAGATTAGTATACTTAAAAGCTATTTCAATTTTCCACTCCAGTAAAAGTATGGATGCTGCCACTATCCGTAATAATATGTCTTTACTATCATATAAAGAGATGAACGGTGAATGTTCAGCTTTAATTTATGATTATAAGTAAAATTAAAAGTTGATAATTTATCACAATCTTGTCATGAACCTAATTTAACCTCTATTATTAATTTATACCATTTATTTCATTAAGTTATTAACTTTCATCAAAGGTATCTCTTTCACTAAAATGAAATTAACGTATTATTTTAGTCTCAACCATAACGCGTAATTGGTTAATGAAATATATTGTTAATATATCTAAAATATTAAAATAATTAACTTAATTGTGGGTTGGGATATATATATTTGACTAATCATGTTCATATCAAAATTTTCATTGCAAATGAGGTAATTTAAAAAATTGATTTTGTGCAAAATTGTAAAAATATAAAAATCTCATTCAAATATTCAAAAAGATAAATTATATTAATATACAACCTCTGACAATAAAGTTCGGTGAATGAAGTCAGAACGGCCTATCTGGCAACATTGGGGAAACAAAACGCTGCACATGCATAGCAGTAGAGGTTGACCATCTACCCCCACCGTTGTTCAGTTGAGCGTCGTTTGTGTTCCACGTAGATTTGTTTTACAATGTGCTTGTTTAGTGCGTTGGTTCTTAACTGAGAACAGGAAAATAAACGAACAAAGGATCAATTTAAGGTTTTGCTTTAAGTTTGGAAAGACACCAAAAGAAACTTTCGTGATACTGGTACGTGTTTATGAAGTTCAAGCACTGCCCATGAAATGTGTGTACGAGTAGCTCACCCGTTTTCGAGAAAGTCAGGAAAGTGTTTTTGACAAACTGGTAACGGAAGACCGGTGACCTCGGTCAATGAGTGACGAAAACATTGAGAAAGTAAGGAAATATTAATCACGAAAGATCGTAGTTTAACTGTGCGCATAATAGCTGATCAACTGCAGATTAACCGTGAATTCATGTGACAAATCGTTACCCAGAATTTAGGGATGAGAAAAACGTGTGATTTGACTGACGATCAGAAACAGGTTCGTTTAGAGATTTCACAATACTTGCCCTCCCACAGCCAATATCGCCAAACAGTTCCTGGCAAAAAAAAGGGGGGATACAAATTGAACATCTACTATACCCGCCACATCTCAATCCTCCAGACTTCTTATTCCCACGAATCAAACTCACTTTGAAAGGAAAGAGATTTGATGATATCCCTGACATCCAACGAAGCACGACGAGGCTTTTGAACTCAATCCCTAAAGAAAACTTCTTGCAAAGTTTCCAGGATATGTACAGCATATCTCAGCGGTGCATAGTTATGGGAGGTGACTATTTTGAAGGGCAGCAAGGTAACTTTCGTTAACATTTCATCTACGTTAATGTTACAGGACTATTCACCAAACTTTATTGTCAGATGTTGTATAAATATATATATATATATATATATCATTATTAAATCTTTTAGAGTTTGAAAAGCATTGAACTAGTTAGCCAGTATGACGACATTTGGATTGATTTTTCCAATTATCCTCTTAATTACATTTTTATCTTTAATTTCTATACGCAACTAATTATAAATGGTGGAAGACGTGTAATATTTCAAATTCTGTTATACATTAACACGAATCTTATTTCATCTAAAATTGCAAAAAGTGGCCATGATCGCGAAATTGTCAACGGCATTATGGGCTCGAGTTTTGGTACTATGGAAGATCCCCCGTGTAGAGGGTCTGCAGCAAGGTTAAATAAGTTGAGACTCTGAGATTGGTGAAGTATGGTAGTTAGGAGAGTGAGTTCCAGCTTATGAGTCAGCCTCGCTTCTTGATCCACGTTCAAGATAACAAGATGACGCTTCTAGTTCGTATTCATAATCAGACACTCCCAAAATTTATGAGGTAAATTCAATTCAAAAGGCCCCTGCAGCTAAGCTTAAAGCTATAATGTTTGTAGACGAATACTGATTATTCGAATCATGAATCTCATTTTTGATATTACCAAAACTCATTGTGTAGAATAAAGTAGGTTTTATTGTGTTTGAATCAATCCACTCGTGTTCTTTCACAGTGTTGTTGTGCCGTCACTATCTAAAATTAACTTTGACTCTTTAAGGTATCCGACTACTCTAAAATGGTAAATTTTGCCAAAAATTGACAGATTTTTTTTATGATTTTATTTATATGTCATCTTATTAGCTTTATTAAAGTACCAAGTTCATTATTTTCCATTCACTGGAATAAAAACTACATTTTTTTTAGTAAAAGCAAATATCACTACTTTAAACAAGATATCATACTTTAAAATATTTTTACTCGACATGTTTCAATTTTTTTTAACATGCTCAAACGAGGATAGTGATAGCTCAAAAGGTTTTGGAAATAATTAACTGACATTTTTTGTGTGTGTTCTGTATAATAATGCAAGTGTTTTAACTTTCGGATTTATCAATCACTGTTTTATTACAAAATTTACAGCCCCTTATGTGAATATAATCACTGTTTTTTTTAGCAATTTCATACAATAGCTGAGATAAAGTGCTGTAGTTTTTGTAAAAATTAAAATATCTCTTATCCTGGAAGTCATTTCAAAAATGAATATCAAAACAACATATCAAAATTGAAAATTTTTTCATTCACTTTTTTGTACAGAATGGACCACGTTTATGTAAATTTTTACCAATGCAGTTTGGTAACTTACATTTAACAATGTAAAAGATATTGTTAATATTTTTTTGCTCGTCCTTCGTTAGATCATAGAAATCTTTATTAAATTAATATTTTTATTCAAATAAATAAAAAGATTTTTTTCCCCAAGGGCTGTACATATTTACCACTTTTAACGTGCCTTGAAATAAACACATTTCTTACTTTAGATTCTAAATTAGTAACAGAAATAAAAGTAACTGTCCTGTTGTAATAGCAACGATAGTTGCAGCAGTAGTAATAGAGGAGTAGGTGTTATAACTATAATATATAGTTTATAGTAATCTTTATTAACGTAACACTTTCATTGACCAAGAAATTAAAAGTCTTTAAAGCAAAATAAAGAGCTTTTTCGCTAGATATCTCTCCAAATATTTAACATTTTATCCGTATGCGAGCAAATATAATTCTGTAAAAACACACAGTTTAATGTAGTTTTGTCTACATATTAAAATCGTCGTCAAATAAACGACCACCACGTGTTGCAACTGCGTTGCCCTCAGTGGCGGTGAAAGGGAAGGTATCAGTTAAGCATTTGGCTGTGTGAGAGTTGCATGAAAAAATCTTTCTTAGCAAAGCGTTATTATATCCGACCTCTCCGGCGTGAAAAGAGGCTTGCTAATTGGAGCTCTCCTAGCTGGATCGTCGGTGTCCAGAACAGCAAACCTTGTGGATGTTTCGATGACTACTGTATCAAGGTTTATGACACTACACAAATCTGGGTAAGGTGTCTTCTGAGGAGCACAACGGTGGACGAAAGTCGAAGTTGAAAGTCTGTGATAGACGTGTGCTGAAGAGGATATCCGAAAAAGCAAGACTACTCTGCCGCAGATAACGTCCGAGATGAATACCCACCTTCAGAAACCTGTATCCTTGAAAACCATTCAAAGGGAGTTGCATGTTGCAACCATGGCAGAGTAGCTATTTGACAACCGTTAGCTTAGGCACGGAACTCTATGAAGAGAATACAGGGTGCTGAGATCATCAAAACTGAACACAACTGCAATAGGAACAAGTCATCTGATCCGATGAATCTTCAGTTACCTTATTACGTGTGTTCGTCTGTCGAACGCCGGCAGTAGCGTTTCATATTGACTGTCTGGTTCCAACCGTGAAACATGGAGAGGGTTCTGTCATGGTGTGGGGCGCAATATCATTCTGTGAATTGGAGCATCTCGTTGTCTTGAGAGGGATGATCACAGCCAACCATTATCGAAGCATTCTCGCAGATCATCTTCACCCTATGCTTCAAAACCTCTCTCCGGGAGAACGTCCTGTGTTCCAAGAGGACAACGCTCCTATTCACGTGTCTTGCTGTATTCAAACATAATCACGTGGGTATGATGATGTAGTAGTACATCTAACGAGGTGTTTCCAGTCCTCATTGAGTGCTTGTGGGATTTTTCAGGGAACAAAGTCTGGGCTCGGTTTCCTCCTCTACACATACTGTACTGTCTGACCTCGCTCATATGCATATGCATATATATGTGTGTGTGCGTGCGTGTGTGTGTGCGTGCGTGTGTGCGTGCGTGTGTGCGTGCGTGTGTGTGTGTGCGTGTGTGTGTGTGTGTGCGTGCGCGCGCGTGTGTGTAAAACCATAGGCACATAAGAAGCCAATAAGTACATTTCATATATTTGTACATTAAAGATTTATCATTATATAATGTGATGTATTGTAACTTCTAATTAAATTAGAGAAAAAAGATATCACATATATAACCATTTTATTTAACATTAACTTACTTATGCTATAGTTCGGTAATTTTATTTAATAGCTAAATTAAAGATAATTTTGATTGTAAAGATGAGAAATTAAAATTTAAGTTAGCTTTAATGATGAAGTTTTAAACTTAATCTCGAAATCATAGTAAGTGATCATCAATTATTTATCAGAAGTGGGAAGATTTTGAACTTAAGGCACAGTTTTTGATGGATCGTGATGGAATTAGAATATGCATAATTATTCCCCTTCGTGACGTTAAGATATAACGACGAATTAATATAATTCCCTTTCGTGAGGGGAGGATATAACAATGTGTTAATATAATTGATAATATTGTTTAACTTTAAACAATGTATTATTTTTTGAATGTATAACTGATAAATTTAAATAAAATGACTCAGTTTTAAACTCATTAAATAAATTTTTAGAATTTTTTTATGGAAATGATACACGAAATTTGTTGCACTTTTATTAGAGTAAAGAGGGGGAAATTTTGTATAAAGGAGATTAAGTGACCTTTATTATTGGATGAAATTTACTTAAATATGTATCTCTAAAAAGTAAAAATAACTGAATATGCAATTTTCTAACAAAAATTTTATGAACGTATAGAAGGCTACGTAAGAGAACATAAATATTTTGGTTTTTTGACAAACAAGTAAAAAAAAAAAGAATTTGCAAATATTTTTTTCGTATATTGCTACTGTTTCACGTCTTCATAATAAATAAAAATATGACTCACATATCACTAGATCATTCTTTCTTTTGTGATAAATAGAATTGCAAGCCACTATCGAAGAAATTTTGCTGTCACCAAAAAAGATAGATTCTCTGATCTGTAAACAAAGTTTTATTCTCAAAGCTTTAAGCTTTCGGTAGATCCATATTACATTGTTTCAATTCTGCGAATTGATTTCTAAAAAACTATTTTCATGACAGCAATACTTTAGAATTTGAAGCAATATTATTATATTGGAAGCGGAATCACAAATTCTTGTTAAGGAGCTAAACTTTATAGAAGAAAAATTATTTCAAGTTTCATTAAAACATAAATGTAATCAAAATTTGCGAAAGAATTTTTAAATAAAATATAAAAATTTGCATTAATTTAGATTTTTTAAGCATTGGGATTTTTGGGACTATTTAAAGGACTTTGAGCATATTTCCATAGTGTTAAATAATTTATGTTGAGTTTTATGGGGCTTCCATATAAATATTTTTATTCAATATGTGAAAGAGTTTTATATTACTGTTGCACTTTTTATAGCATAAGGGTTAGTAGTGATGGACGTCATAATTCTGAACATCGGCCAAGTTATGCGGATGACACCTGAGCTGGGACATTTCTTCCAACTCCCACACTACACCAACGAGCCTCAAAAAATAGCCTGGTAATTCTTAGGTAGCACCAGAACTAAAGCTCCCAATACTTCGGCCACCAACTCATGACAATAAGTACTAGGTTACCACGGCCACTCGCTTCTGTGAGAAGTTGTACTACAAACTAAATACTCGTAAATAAGTCTCTTACCACAAAATTCTTTTCATTTACAAACAAGGATCTCAAATTTTAATTTCAAAATATTTTTCTACAAATCCTCAAAAATTTGTTGATTACAAAAATTTCTCCCTGTATGTTTCATATTTATTAACATATGCAAATTAGCTGCATTCACGATAAAGATTTTTGTTCTATAGGGGTTTTCTAAGAACAAGCCTCGATTACAAACTCGAAAACAAAAATAAAAAAATAAAAATGTAAGTACTATAAATTATCACGTTTTCCTTTAAAAATAGTATGTCCAGCTACATTATAATAATCATGCATTAATACTGGAGTGCATTTTGTACTTAAAATATATTTTCATTTGTATACCATAAAATTTTTGCGTTAATGCATCCCTATTTTTGTTAATATTTTTAGTTTTACAGTTTTTGTTAACGCACATATTTTAAATTCATGATAATTTAATTTCTTAATTGTCAACTTTTATAATTATTTAATTTTTGTAGAATATGTCTTCTGAACTGTTCATTTTTTTAATCACAGAGGTTTTTTTTCATTTTATGGATTTCAGAATTCAGTGATAAATTCAGTTTAAATATAGATTTTAAGCCATCTTTTAAAGCTCACTCTCTCTCTTTCCAAAAACAATTTCATTAACGTTTTCAAATCATAACATCTTTCCAGGATTTAAGAAAATTTCCTGTTGTAGAAATGTATATGTTTTTGTTAATGTGTAGTAATTAAATATGATTAAGGGAATGCATATATATTCTTGCAATGACTGGCATCAGATTTTTGTGTATATACAAGGTCTGCTCAAAAAGTATCCGACCTTGAAATTTCCCGAGCGTTGTAGGGATTCTAAAACGGCACTAATGTGCACAGTGGGAAATGACAGCCTAATGCTATGCTAGAGTTTTTCCCTCCGTTCCAGTGTACCAGTCGTTTCTTCAGGCAGTGAGATGCTGTTATAGGTGTTCGTCGAATTTTCATGACTGAACGACTTAAGTAGAGGTAATGCATCAAATTTTCTTGTCAAAAACTTGGTGATTTTCTAAAAAAAAAAAATTGTAAGTGTTTTTAGTCGATGCCATGTTACCACATCAATTAAGGAAGGGGTTAACCGATTCGAAAGTGGACGCATGTCAGTAGAGAATGACCAGCGTTCAAGGAGGTTACAAACTGCTCGAGCTGCAACTGTTTTTGAGGAGATGGAAACCGTTGTTTAACCGTACTAGAGACTGCTGAGAACGAGTTGAAATTTGTAAAGGTTTACCACATGCAATTTATTTTGATCATGCTCAGAGCGGCTGCAAAATTTGTTCCCAAGCTTCTGTTGGTGGAACAAAAAAACTCTGTATTGCTGTTACACAGGACCTGTTGAACACTATCAACCCTAAACCAGACTTTTTGCGATTCATGGCTATTCCCGTGTATGAAAATGTCATTGAAAGGATCCTGTTTTTTAAGAATAAAAGTGAGATAAAGCAGTTGAACACAATTCCAAATAAGCCTTCCAGAAGCTTCTTCGGCAGTGGAAGGAATGATGATGATGAGATGTCGTGTCAATGACGGGACCAAATCAAATAGTGCCATAGGCCCAGATGACTGTTTCGGCAATCGGTTCAATATTATCCACCTAGAGGTTTGTTGACGAAAACAGGATACCTGTTTCTTGTAAAGCAGCAAGAATAGCTGGACAGTCAAAAATATCATCAAATTTTAGCTCTATATCTGAACAGTTATCATAATTCTAGTAGAAGAAATGCTGCGTTAAATGTGTGAAAAAGCGCACGGAACCTACTTTGAATTTGATTAGAGAGAGAGAGGGAGAGAAAGTATCCCAATCCCGTAAAATAAGTAAGATAATTTTTCTGGTAAAAGGTCGAATATATTTTTTGAACATACATTGTATGATGATAAATAAACCATTATGCTGCACAATTAATAATAAAATGCATTTTGTGCATTTAGAATAGATAAAAGAATCTACAATATAGTAGCGATTTCATCACAATAGAGAGATTATTTTTATAATTTATGGAAGCTTTATTCTGATGATATAGTTTCCTTTTTAATTAACACAATTCCGCATCTCTTACTAAAATAGCATAAATTAAAATAGTTTGAAAAATGCAATAAGAGAGAAAGATGAAATTTAATTTTTTTGAAGTATGCGAGAGTTATTGATAATGGTCCTCGTAATGTTATACATTAGTTAAGTGAACAGGAGGACACTTGATTGTTCTATCCAAATTTCCACACACACCAACGTGAAGACTTTGAGTAGAGGCAGATTTAAAGTACATCAACCCTTTCAAATATAGAGTCACCATGTGAGAGAAAATGAATGTACTTATAAAATCTTAAAATACCTTTTATTCTCTTTCTTAATCACTCGTCTCTCGTTATCATCGTGTGGAAGTTAGGATAGTTTAGTTACGATTAATTTCATCAAATTTAAACGCAAGCCTGCATTGTACCTTGATGCTTGATGAATGGCCATGGTTTAAAAACATGATATTTGAACATAACCATTCATTTCAATGTGGAAAAATTTTTTAATTTAGCTAAGTTAAGAATTAGTGGACATTCTTCAGCAAAACACTGTTGGCCACGTTATCTTAAGGTATCCCAACTACCCTAAAATAGTGAATTTTGCCAAAAAATTGGCAAATTGTTTTGTGATTTTATTTTATAGATCTTCTTATTAGCTTTACAAAGATACTAAGTGTATTATTTTCCATTCACTAGAACAAAAACTGCAAGTATTTTAGTAAAATCAGATGCCATAATTTAAGCAAGATGTCACACTTTAAAAAGCATTTTGCACGAAATGTGTTTTTTAGAAAATGCTCAAACGGGAACAGCGATTGCTAAAACAGTTTTGAAAATAATTCATTGAAATTTGTTGGGCATGTTCTGTATAATAGTAAAAGTGTTTAACCTTCAGATTTATCAATCACAGTTTTATTACAAAATTTACATTCACTTATGTTAATATAATCCCTGTTATTAAAGCAATTTTATATAATAAACTAAGATAAAGCGCTCTAGTTTTTGTAAAACTTAAAATATCTCCGATCCTAAAAGTCATTTAAAAAATGAATAACATAGCAACACATCAGAATTGAAAATCTGTTCATAATTTTTTGGTATGGAATGGGCCACGTTTATGTTATTTTTTGTCAATTTTCATCCATTTTAGCAATGATAATTTATTTTTATATTCTTAATTTTAGCATATTTTTCTTAAAATGTACTAAAAAATCTAAAAACAATAAAAAAAAATCCCCATACATCCATTTTTTAAAGAAAAAGTTGTCGCATAGTCGGATACCTTATTGGTCAGTCTCGAAAACTCGTGGTTGGCGTTGTCGAGTCCCGGTGTTCCAGTACATGTTGAGACAACATGCTACATGTCCAGAGGACATGCATGTTGTCTCAACATGTAGCCCTCGATATGTAGAGGCTCTAATCCCTCCCTTTGGCGTAATGTGGTAGTTCGAAGAGTAGGATGCCAGCTTGAGTGTCGACCTCGTCACTTGGCCGTAGTTCAAAATTCCGACGTCCGCAACCGTCACATACTGCTTCAGAGGGCTACGTTTGTTAAAATAAAATCAAACATTATTTATGGTATTAATATTTTGCTCCACAAAATGTTTTTCCTCTTTTAAAAACAAAATGTATATATATAGATATATATACATATATATGAAATTATAACGAACTATACTAAATGTTGCTTTTATAAGTCAACAATTTTAATCTAGACAAAGAATAATAATAATTTATGGTAATTATTTCAATAATTGGAGCAAACAAAGGAACTAAATAAAATGAATAAGCAGATATATAAATTTTAATTATCTAACACTATTCATTTCTTTAATATTTTTCAAATGTTATTTTTTTTATAATTTTTTTAATTCTACTATTTATATACATTCAAACTACCTTCTTAAAACTATTTTCTCCAGAACTGAAAAAAAAAATATCCCTTTCTAAATTACCTTCCTTTTCTTTAGAGTGTTTTTTTTTATTTTTGTTATCTAATATCTCTCTTATCGCGTCAATTAGAATACAAAAGAAAATTTCTTTTCATGAGGACTGTTATCTGTATTCTGCTGTTGACAAGTAAAGCTATAATCTTTCCTGACGAAAAAAAAGAAAGTGTTAGATTTTTTTTTTAATTAAATTTTTCTTTAGTTTAATTAAGTCAACTTAATTTTTCTATTCATAACTTCTCATATTGCAGTTTTTGCTTCAAATGTTGTTGTTTTTTAAACATGTCTCAATCCTAATCTATTTAAACTGAAAAAAAATCACAAAAACAAAACTTTTTTTTTTTTTGCTTGTTAAGAATTTGAGAACCTTTTTTTTTTCATTTGATTCATATAACATTTAAGAAAAATTAAACTGCAATTATGTGACAGATAAATTCAGTATATTGAACCTTATTTTTTACTTCCCTTTAATTTTACGTAATTATTTACAACTAATGATTCTTGAAGATAACAAGAGAAATAAAAATTATATGAGAGACATTTTTTATTAATATCATCGTATCAGTAATCTTTTGTCAAACCAATTAGTTTCCATTTTTATATACAGTCCATAAGCTCTTTTACCTTTACATGAATAATGTGTGTCTGAGCGTATATGTATTTATGAAAAAATACTTGCTTTCATTTTGGTACATATGGCCTCATAATATATTGGTGGACATTATACATAACATAACATATGGCGGAATGTATATAATAATTATTACACATAACTTCAACGAGTTTATATGAAGGAGGAAATGTGCAGCTTCTGTTGATCCAAGGATCGGTGCACAAAATGGTAGAAGTCTGTCTTGGCTCCAATGCCTGCTGATTTTAGTTGAACATAATGAAATGGCCATCACGTCTAGGTTGACCCTTCCAGGAGTGAACTCCCAACGTACTTCGCCCATTCCGCCCAGAAACACCCTCCCGCCACGATGCAACAACTAGCAGGACCCTTGAGGGTTAACAACAACAACATATATATTACTAATAATACATTATTGCGATTGCATTCTGCAAATATTTTGTAAGTACCGCATTATTGCGATTCATGCATTATATAAATTTTATTTACAAAGTTCATTACTACATTATATGCATCGCAATGTGCACATCAAAAGTTGTTAAGAAAACATGAATAAATCACTCATAATTATTTTCATAAAAAAATATTTATGTATTTTAATATCTACATTGAGAAAACAGGAAAAAAAAACAGATTACATTATTAAGTAGTAGTTAATCTGCCCAGGTGTAGAGCGGGTCCTTTATTTGCACCCTTTCATTTATCCTCTCTGTAAAAATACTTCTTTAACTGTTGTTTGAGTTTAAAATCACCTTCCGTTGTGAGATTTTGATTTTATGCTAATTTGAGGGCTAATTAAACCCTAGCAAGTGAGTTCTAGAGTTAGTCATTTGGCTGATATTATACTGAGATTTGCGAAGTGACTATCGGAAGCTCTTGATGTACTTGGACCGGAATATCAAATTGACTCGGGAGAGACCTGAGAAGTGCTGTTTCATTGGATCACTCAGTTAAATGCTTGATTATTTGTCTTAGGAATTTTGGGGTAGCCAATTAATTTGACTGCACCTTCAGTTCATATTCTTGCTCGATAGTAAATCAATAAGCAAATAAACTTATTTATTTTTATAGCAATGTCTGTTCATTCGGAGTCTTAAACTTCACCTGCGTCCTTATGATCATGACAAGTGCAGTTTATCTATTACGGTTAAGAGCATCATAGATGGCAATACTGAAGTCATGTCGCAGGTTCAAGTCCTGATTCCAACAATATCATGCGAAGTATTAAATATAATGTATATTAAATGATATTGAGGCTCACCGTCTACTTGTATAGTACTACAGAAGTAAAAGGGCTGAGAAATATGCTAAGGTATGGTCCTTTTGATGTGACTGTTATTCAAATTTTCGAGACCCATTGCAATTTTGAAACATCTAAATTGACATAAGTATTAGAAGTTTCACAGAGTGTGATTAATACAGCAAAGATTTGTGATTTAAGGACGAAACTTTAATATGAAAGGTGTTATAACTTATTACAAATTTTTAAAATTTTTAACATAAAACATTCTTTTATAATTCAGAGTAATTTTGAGATAGAAATTTCAGGATGTAAGAACAGTGTATATCAAATGAATGACTTTCGTTTGGAATACAAAAGTAATATAATAAGATCCTAGTGTCAGTTTGAACAAATTGTTCAAAAAGTTTGTCCTTGATTGTTTCATATAAAAAACCTACAACTATTATCCTACTTAGCAGTTACTTATTAACCCTTTAAGCGGTCAATTTTTTTGCCCAAAATGTACCAAAAAAGGCACATTTTTATATTGCATGTAACTAAGCATAATACTTAACTAAATGCGAAAATGGAAGCATTTTATTTTATTTTTCAATTTTATAAAGATTTCACTCAAATTTTATTTTATATTTGTGGAACACAAAAACCCCTAAATGTTTGCTTTTTATAATCATGTTCACACTCTGGATGTACCGAAGAATGTTTCATACATCTTAAAAGAATTTCTTATATACTTACTAAAATATTTCATGTTTATACCTCTTTTTCAAACAGTCGAGGTGTGTGTGTGTGTGTGTGTGTGTGTGTGTGTGTGTGTGTGTGTGTGTGTGTGTGTGTGTGTGTGTGTGTGTGTGTGTGTGTGCATAATATGCACACTAATTTGAAACATGATGTAACACTAAGTTTTAAATTACAATGGGGAAAAAAGAAATAAAATATCGGCTTTTTTGGATTATGTTTCCCATTTTCATTTCTTCTGAAGCACCAAATTACACATTACCTTGCCAATCCTTATTCTTTATGGAATATTTTCAAAAATCCAAATTCTTTCCTTCAATGAAAAATTCCCACCTTCACCATAAACCTGAAAGAGAAGCATTTTCGTAAAATAGATAAACTGCATGTCTTAAAAACACTAGCATTAATAATCTCACTATTGGAATTAAAAATGAGTAAATCAAAGTTAGAAAGTAGAAAATTTTAGTGCCCGTACGCATACGGGCAAACCAGTTGAGTCCAGATTTCGGTAACCCGTACGCGTGCAAACTAGTTAAGTGGTTAAGATTCAATAGATTTAATGTGAATAAGTCCTGCTAAAAGGTGAATTTTAAGTGACAATGGGGATCGAACTTATGACACGTTAGAATCAATGATGGCCATGAATTCACGGCATTGACCTCTTAGCATAAGGTAAATGCCAGAAATAAATCTCTCATAAATTAGTTCCTCGTGCACATAACAACAATTTAATGACTTTATTTCTTTAAAAAAAATGTCCTTAAAACAGGTGAACGTGCAATAAAGGCATAGGAACTTGAAAAACATTTTGCTCTCCTGAGAAATTTTAAAAATAATTAGCGAGATATTTTGCTGTAACACTTGCCATAATATAACTACTACCGTTGTAAAAATATCGCTATTTCATGTATTACTAAAATGTACTTTAAGAGACTCAAATGCCAAAGCGCTTAATAGAAAAGTATTTGGTTACCTTTTTTTAGAAAAATTAACTGTGATGCACAAACAAAATAATAATTTATTGTTGCTTTAATGTATGTATGTACATAATTTAAGAATATAGAGTTTTTTCAAAGAAAGAGGGACGTAAAATGCAAATGAAAAAAAAAATGTTTCTCTAAAACTTGATTTCACTTATTGATTTCATTAACATTATTTTGAAAATATACAAGATATGAAAAACCGCATAAGGAATATAAAAACAATTTTTTAATTTATATACATACATATATATATATATATATCTTGAAAAATATCTTTATTGAAAATCTATCTAATATCTAAAATATTTTTATCTATCTATCATATATTCGAAGTTTTCCTATCTGCCATGTTGCGTAAACGTCTTTTCCTCTCAGACAGTTAAGTACGTCTTTAAAATAATCATGAAATGTGTTGTATTAGTTCAAATTCATATATGTATTTATTAAAAAGTTAGAATGAGAAACAATTCACGCATTAATTTGGAACAGTTTTATTGTACTGCGAGCTAATCGTTGATATTTCGTTGATTTATCGGCGAATAAAAATTATAAATATTTTTATATAGTATAATTTTTTTAAAAATTATAAAAAAATAGAATTAAAAGTAATGTGTTGTTTATGTTAAGTATGCTAAACTGAGTGGGAGTAGCATTGATGCAAACAAAGAAATTGTACTGAAGTTATCAGAAATCTTATTGGACTTGTTTTCGAAAAGTTTGAAATTATGCCATATATAAAAACGTTTTAATCCCAGAAGCAATTTAAATGATATATAATTTAATCCTTTCAGGATCATGATCACACATACAGTGGACCCCAAAAGTGTTCGTGCAATTTCCTATAAAATTTAAGGTTTTCGACTAGTAAAAATTAATATATTGTAATTGAAATTTTTTAATGATATCTACAACTTGTTCTTAATAAAATGACATAATTATTTTTTAAAAAATGATATAATTATTGTTTTTAAAAATTAATAATAAAAAAACCCTTGAAAAATTACACCACAAAAGTCTTCGTACACCTAACAAAAATCTCAACTTAGCTTTAAGTATTGTATTTCTTTCTTACTTTAGTACTTAGTAGGATATATTTTAGTGTTCACAATAAATTAATACCAAAACATTTAAAAGTTAATCAGATTTTTGTAATTTCTGCATCGGTTTTCCTCCATGCTTCTGTTGTTATTGTTTTTACTTCCCATTATGTGTTTATATATCATGTTTTCTTTTTTTTTTTAAATCAAATTCTCACCAAATATGTTCTACTGGGCTAAATAAACTGATTGAGGAGGTTTTTTCAGAATTTTGAGGCAGTTCATGAGACACTAGTGGCATACATTGAGAAGTGCGCTTGGTGTCATTATTGTGTTAAAAAATGAAGTAGCCTCCTATATCCAAATTTTCGCCGGATAATTTAAAATTTAACTTTAAAATATTTAAATAGAGAGATCTGGTGATTCACAATACCATAAAAAAACCAAATTACCAAATCTTAAAGTCGTTTTACACCCTCTCGCAAGAACTTCTCCACCTCCATGCTGAAGCATGGAGGTGGCATTTTTGTTCCACATAAATTCATGGGATTAAATTCCTCATTCTGTCATTTATAAACTATTATATGTCCATCAGAACCAAAAATGTTTAATTTTTCGTTATCCCAATCAATTTGTTGTCAATTTTAAATTTTCTGAAACTTAATCCCAAGAATTAAATTGGATTAATGAACCATAGAGATAGAAGTGTTCTTGCGTGGAGGTGTAAATAAGCCTCAAAATTAGGTAATTTGATATTTTTTGATGGTAGTGTGAATCATCAGCTTTGTTTAAGTATTTTAAAGTTAAATTTTAAATTATCCGGCGAAAATTTGGATATAGGAGACTACTTCATTTTTTAACAGGCTAATGACGCCAAGAGCTCTGCTCTGAATGTACGCCGCTGGTGTCTCTATAGATGTCCAAAATTCTGAAAAAACCTCTTCAATCAGTTTATTTAGCCCAGTAGTGCATATTTGGTGAGAATTTGATTTTGAAAAAAAAAGAAAACATGATATATAAACACATAATGGGAAGTAAAAACAATAATAACAGAAGCATGGTGGAAAACCGATGCAGAAATTACAAAAAAACTGATTAAATCTATGCCAAAACATTTAAAAGTTATTGTGGACACTAAAAGATATCCTACTAAGTACTAAATTAAGAAGACTTTTGTGGCGTAATTTTTCAATCGCTTTCTGATTATTAATTTTTAAAAATAATAGTTATATCATTTTTAAAAAAATAATTATGTCATTCTATTAAGAACAAGTTGCAGATATCATTAAAAATTACAATTGCAATATATTAATTTTTATTATTCGAAATCATAAAATTTTATTGGAAATAACAAGTGTACGAACACTTTTGGGGTCCACTGTATGTGATCACGTGTTTTAACCTCCTGTGGTTGCGCTTTCCCTACTCTGAGACCCATGATCACACCGGTGTGATTTGAGTTTGGAATATTTTTATATCAATTCTTACAAAACACTAGATGGCGGTTAAATTCCATTTTTTTCAAAATGTTTCTCAAAAATTTGAACTTCAATATGTGCTTTCAGCTTCGAGATTTTTTAATAGAATCCGTTATATTTATGAATGTAAACTACTGCACATGCTTTATTCTTTCGAGAGAATCCGACATTTAAAGTTCGTGATTTATTGCGCTCTGGATTTTTGTTTATATTTAGACTATGTTGTAAAAAGATGCAAAGCTTGTTAGTTTATTGGGCATCAAGCATTCATAATAATAGTTTCAGTTTTTATTTTATTTTTGTTTATTTTTATTTTATTCTGTATTACAACAATATTTTGTATTCTCAAAAACGCTTAAGAAGCAGATATTCATGAAACAAACACGATAATTCATTTTCAACGAAAAAGTTGTTATAACCGCAAGAACAGAAAACTTAATACTAATGTGATACTAAAAAAGCTATAAGGAAAAGATATATTAGCTGAAAACAAAGATATATTAGCTGTTATTTAAAAGATTTGTATCAGTTCAAGCCACAACAAGTTCATGTGAGATTAAATTTATCGTTTGGGATTTGCCAGATAGTATTTTGAAAGTTTTATGTCTATTTATCATTTAGAAACTTGCGGGCCTGAGAAAGCGTTTCTCTCTCTCTCTCTCTTCTTTCGCCGGTCCAGAAGGGGTTACAGAATCTAAAACAAAGAGATCATAAACAATAATTTCTCTTTCCTTTTTTAGTAATTACCAATCTGTTTGCTTTATAAAATGCAGTATTTATAAATGTATTTAGCATTTTTCCTTTACTTTTCAATTCATAGAACAAAATTAGAATGCCTCAGTCAATAATTTAATTCAAATCGGCTGGGCGACTTAGAGGTAAAATGCATGCTTCGTAAGCCCAAGTTTGCGGGTTCGATACTGCCTGGAGTCGATAGACTTTCTGGAAGTGAAAATCGTAGGTAACGTATATCATGTGATTATATGGCATGTAAAAGATCACATGAATATCAATTCTGGCTCTGGTAGTCTTTGGAAAATTAAATCATGGTGATCTTTCACATGCAATGAGAGCTCAAATGAAAATTAATTCAAGCATCCAAATTTTGTAGTGAGAGCCGCCACTAGATGGCGCCACCATGAAATGGCTCTCGCGTTCGAGGACTTGCCGTGTCTGCGAAAACTTAGTTGCCAAAATGCAGCCCATTACAAAAAAAAATATTTGAATACATTTATACATTCAGTTATCTCAGACTGAAAATTTTTTAAAAAAATGATTATTGTGTAATATATTAAATACTTTTGAATGAAGGACATATATGACTGTTATGCATTAAATAATTTTTAATATTTTTATTAGAAAAATAATTACAATAAAGGATTAATGTTTATAAGGAAAAGTTTTTAAAGTACTTTTAAAAATTCGTGTTCTAATCGATCCAAAGTTTTTAATTTTTCATTGATACCAAACGAACATTTTTTATTTTTTTTTTTTTTTTTTTTTTTTTTTGTAATCGAGAAAACATATTAAAGTATTTTTTTAAATAATACAACACATTGAAACTTGTAAAAAGGTAATAATAATATATAACGCATTTTTAATGGTGAATGACATTTTCAGCATTAGGAGATGTAATTAAAAGATAGCTACTTCTTTTACTGTGCCCAATTTGCATTATTTTTTGCCATCCTTCTTTTAATGAAAATCTTAAAATCCCTTTGAATTAAAGATGCATTTCGCGAATGAATAAGTTATCATTCTTTTAAACAAAATTAATGCATTCCTTGGTCCCTTTTTTAAATACAAGATACCTTCAATATTTGACAGCAAAAAATAAACATATATTTTCAATTTTTTGAAAAAGATCTCCGCTATATGAAAATAATACAAATTACTTTTGATATATTTAAAATTATTCTTTTTTTATTTCAGTTGAATTTTGTTTGTGATCCAATATTTGTAAAGTATTTAATTAAATTAAGATTTATATGTCCTGTGTGAAGATCCCACTTTTCATAATGAATCTTGGGACTCTCTTCCATGTTGAAGCGAAAACGATGAATCTGCGAACGAAATTTTCGAAACTTTTTTTTGAAGCTATGTTTATTATCTCATTTGTTTGTGAATGATACCATTTATTTATTTTAATGAAAAAATACAATATTTTTCTATTTAAAAGTAAAGTTGTAATTCTTCAGAAACTGATTTCAGTTTGAAAAATACAATTTTATACTTTTTTAAACTCTCATCCAAGCCATACAAAATTGATGTTGTTGTTAATATCTTATAGGGGATTAAAATATGGGATTATACTAGTGAAAAAGTTAATATATTATTACATAACTTTTAAAAAGAGATTTTATAATAAACATTTCGAGTTTTCAGGATATGTAAGATAGAGAGAATGTATGAAATAGCTTATGGAAGAAAAATTTAAAATTATAATTTCAAAATTTCGAATATCTTCTTCCAGAAATATATATTCATATGTGTGGCAAAAACCTAGGTTATTTTGTGTTAGTTTTACTGTGCAAAATAGTTTTTGTGAAAATTGTTATGAGCACTTACGAAAATACTTGACAATTTTTATAAATACTGTTTTGCGTTCATTTTTTTCAAATAAAAGTTCAATGACAGTAAGTAAAAGATTTTAGTCTTTGAAATATATCTCAGTAAAAAAGTTTTATGATATTGTTGCCTTGAAAATCATTTTTAGTTATATTGCCTGAAAAGAAAATATTGTTTTCAGTGGTTTCGACTCGTTTCAATGATAAATTCAAAAATACTTCTTTCCCTTGCATTTTCAAAATATTTTTTTGGCCCTGCGTTTTTGAATTCTTCAGTCAATATCATTAACATAGTACAACTATTTGCTTCTTTTAAGAAAATAAAACCGATTTTCAAACACATTTTTTTTACGTCCATTAAACTTTCTTAAAATTAAACAAAAGACTAAGTAACTGAAATGAAAGTTATTAGCAAATATTTCACATAAAATGTAAGGCTAAGAATATTAAAAGCGAATCAAATTCTCAATTAATAGTCGAGATAGTCATAATAATAAAAACAGAAAAAATTGAAAATCAATTACTCAGGGGATTAACTCATTTGAAAAATATATATTTATATATAGTAAAGTGTTTTTATAAATTAAGGACAGAGAGAGGAGGAAAAATGCCTTAATCCTTTTTACAACCTTTTATTTATAATTCTTCATGAAAATTATTGAGTCCAGAAGCACATTTATTGTAAATTTTAAGAGCTACTTCTACTTTAAATTTGTATTACAAAATTAATACAAACGTCATCACAACAAATATATCAAAATAATTTCAGATATTTTAAAATATTTTTCTTAATACTCAATTATTTTTTTTAGTTATAATCGATATTAGAGCTCTTTGTTATCAATTTATCTTGTTTTCTTATTTAATTTCTTAACTAAAACAATAAAAACTTATTAAACAATTATAGTATTGTTTTTAAAAAAAACAGACTGCTCATAACAATATTTATATCCTAACATGATATGATAAATAGGTCGGAAATTATGTAGATAATTAATTAATCTAAAAAACATTTATTCAATTAATGTCTTTAAATATATTAAAAGCGAGAAAGAGGCACAACTAAAATTATTATGTAGCAGATGACTTAGAAGGAATCGGTTCTAGAATTGAAAATATATCTGAAAATTTGTTGATAATTATACACAGCGTTTCGACCTAGGTATTTCAAAATTTATGGAATCAAAGATATTTTGGCCACCCCGGTAACTGAGTAGTCATGGTGCTGAACTCGCGTCCTGTTTTCTTTCTGTCAAGTCCTGGTTTCACAAAAGTGCTAATTTATGTTAAATCAATTGAGACTCAAAGATCTCACCTTGCCATGATGTGACAGTTTGTAGGTAGGCTAGCTCAAGTGTGGCTCTCGTTAATTTATAGAGGCTAAAAAATACGATGTCCGTCTATAATATAGGGATCTTGCTGCTTCTTAATGCATCTCAAGCAAATAGAACATTCAAGTTATATTATAATTATTTTCTAATTTTTTGTTCAAAACGTAAATATAATTTTCCAGAGGAAAAATATACCATTAATTTTTTAGTATGACAAATTAAAAAGTAATGTTAGGCTAGAAAATTCAGTATAGGAAATTTTTGTTAATATAAAGAATGATTTCCAGGAACTACCATTATTCTCATAATGGACCCTTGAGCCTCCCCATTTTTGACCCACACTTTCGTTTAAATACAACTAACAAATGGATATTTTTAAGCCATAGTCAAACAACGACGTCAAAATCTGAGCTGGTACCCTACTCTTTTCATCAATATTTGCTTACTGTCGTTTTTGAAAGTTTTCCTGCTGTTTTTAACATGCTTTTATATTTCTTATTAAATCTATCTTGGATTCCTGATGCCACTAAAGATATATCTTGTAGCAGAACTGTTGCACATTAAACCTGTCATAGATTAAAGTCATCATATTGGGATGGCATAGTTGAAAAGAATAGGGTACCAGCAGTGGCGTAACGGAGAATATTGGAGCCCACCTGCAAAGTCAGGTTTTGGACCTTAAACTCAGATCTTACAAAAGGAACGTACTTGGAGTCAGTCACACTATAATCTTGCCCCCTCCCCTGTGATGCGGGGGTGTATGTTACGCCATTGGGTACTAGTTCAGGTGTTGACTGACCTTGTTTCAAAATGAGAAGACGTTTTGACTTCTTTTAGTTGATCTTGGTGTTGGGAAGAAAAGGGTGAGACTGGAAGCATTCTTTACCACAGTAAAAGCTCGTTAACCACAACCTCGTAAGATTAAAACATGGGTAGACAACGGGGTCAACACGCGCACGCCTGAACCAACATCCCACTTATTACTTTAGTGCTCCATCGAAAAGGATCTCTTTTATTTACTATAATGCTCAGTGGCGTACACAAGAGTGGGGTTTGGGGTGTACCCCTACTCCCCAAAACTAACAGATTTTTAATTATTACCCTTTCGAACTTTCGTATACGTGTTTTAAATTGTTTTTTAATTTTTATTTCTAATGCAGCTAGTAATACAGAGACAAATATCCTTATGCCATACAGAGATCCAAAAGCTTTAAAAAACAACAATAATAATGCAATAGAATTCATAATACAATCATTTATACGAAAATGCCTGAAGTACAAAGTAGAATTACACAAAAAGGAAACTGTAAATGTTAAAAATTATATATAAATGGGTTAAAAACAAGATCAAGTCTGTCGTCTGTTTAAAAGGTCTGTGTCTTTAAAGTATCTTCAAAATTGTTTAAATCGTTTTAATATGTACCCCACCCCCATAAGAATGCTCTATGTACGCTACTGAAAATAATACCTTTCAATAACGAGTATCATTTTCTTCTACATCCATAACGCAGGTACAGTTTTAAAAACCTATAAAGTCGGCGTACGAAGAGTATCAAAATACATTTAAGATATCTAATATCCTTAATCCTTTACAGCTTTTCCACCAATTGATTAACTAAATTTGTCATTGTTCTCAAAAATATACATCCACGGGGATGTATATTTGTTAGCAAATATTTCAATCGCATTCCTGCATCGGGTAAATTAAAAATAATTATCTATTCATAATTACAATGTATCACTTATCTATAAACATTGTTTTACCCATATTTACAAATCTCCATTTCAAACCAAAACTTCATTATAGTAAAATGCAACAACTACATTGTTTTGATCACAAACATTTTCACATCCCTGTCTACACTTTACACGTTTACTCCATTATAGGAACATATCCTTTCATGCCCCAGTAGATTTGGATCAAAAAGTTAAACATCAAATACTGCAATCTCAACCGACAAAAATAATTCCAATCGTTACATTTTAAGGTAAATACCAGCAGTAATTCAATCCTAAAGAATCTTTTTAAATCGTTTTTGAGGAAAGATCGCAACCGGTACCCTTATATTTGATTAAGGTAGCAGGATGGAACTGAGTCACTCTGGATCCAATTCCTCAGTGTTTACAGAACGTTTTATGATTGGATAGAAAACGCTCCAATTTTCGTTCTTGTTTGTATGGGGGTACTTTTAATTACTTCGTTTTCGGATAATATGATGCGCTATCGTTTGGCGTTGAATCTTTAATTCATTGTTAAAATGTTACGGGAAAGAATAGACGTTCTATTATTTTGTTAGACTCTGAAGACGGCTTCGCGTTTGTGATGGAAATGAGATTTTCATTGATTTTTGACAAATCCGCATTGTTGTACCGAGTTAAAAGGCTATACATAGATTTTTAAGGTGCAGCAGAGAGAAAATATCTTACAAGAAATACACAGATGGTATTTTTACTTATTATTTTTTTTATAAAAATGATGTAGGATGTGAATTTTTGTTGATAACAACAGTGTAACAGTTGTCTTTTGACAGGAAAAACATTCTACTAGAAGTTATATATATATATAATCCATGAGGATAATAACATATGCAAATAGTTATGGTCAAAATTATAACTATACATAATAGTAAGAAATATTAACTGCAGTGGTATAATAGCAAATTCTTGGTCTTAGGAACCAAGAATGCAAGTTTTTTTAAACCATGTTTTGTGCCCAGCCAACCTTCATCTGCTATTTGTCTATACTAATGTGCTATAGGTAAAGGAAGAAGTACTGTGAATATATAATTAGTAGAAAATAAAATGAGCTAATACTAATTTTAAAAAAAACATGAAAAATTAATAAAAATGTACTTACTTCATATATAAAAGTAAGAAAAAGCATAATAGGCCAACACACATCATAATGTTAACATTTCCCGCCAATATAATACGAACTAAGAGCAGCGTGGCATAAAAGTAAAAATTAGTAAATAACAACTTTAATTATAAGTATATCCATACATATTAAAACCTAAAATATTGATAGGAAATTTTTTGTTTCATACGTAGCAATTTTAATATAAAATACAATATATATTTAAGTTTATTAAACATGTAGCGCCATCTTCTGACTGTATATAGAATATTAAGAGGATAGTTAAAAAATAACAAGAAGAATAAATAACATTATATTACAGATGAAAAAAATAGAAAAAAAATGAAACTAATGCTTATTATTAAAATTTGTCATTATAGAAATTCATTAGAAATGTAATTGTAAGGAAAGTTAATAGGATATTCATATTCAATATAACGTTTTTGTTCTCGTGTTCATAGATTACGCAAAAAAAGAAGTATAAGAAGGATACTCGATTGCACCAAAAATTGCAACAACTGCAACTGCAAATTCCTGAGCGTCTAAGCTATAGAGCAGAGGGTCCCAAACTTTTTTGTCACATAGACCCCTTGCCATTTTTTTCAGTTTGGGGTAGACCCCTGCTTACCTTATATTTAATTTTTGTAAATTTATCAATGTAAATGTGTTTTCAACAGCTGGTTCTACTACTTGCTTTAAGATATTAAAATGTGTAACTGTAGTGAATTATTATATTTAAAATAAAGAAACGTAATTAATACGTAAAATAAGTGTTAAATATAAAAGCTGAGCAAAACTTTTAATGGGAGGGAAGAATCTGGTGCATCAATGACAAATATTTTCAACATATGGCATCAATCTTGCCAGGTTTAACCCTGAATCACCTCTATTAGTAGTATCCAATCAGTTTTTTCTTTCTTTCTTTTTTTCTACTGTGGTTTAGCCATAGCCAAAGCATTCACAAACTTATTTTCAAAATCTGAATAAAAGGCATTTAAATGTTCAAAGTAAGTTAAAATGTCAATTTTCTGGAAGGTCGCCTGTGACAAATTTGGTTTCCACTGGATTAAAATATCTTTTAAAATTAAAGTCATGATATGGTTTAATGAGAGCCACTAATGTAGACACGTAGACCCTAATTTACATCTCATGGACCCCCAAATTACTTTTTCGCAGACCCCTTGTAGGTCATCATAGACTGCAGTCATATTCAAAATCGATTTGGGTTTATTCAGTCAACTTTTCAATGAATTAAAATATCAGATTTCTAACTTAAATTTGTTCTACTGAAGAAACCAACGGAGAGATGCATATATTAAGAATAGATATAAATACAGTTTTACACATGAGGAATTTTATTTAACCCCTTGCCTATTAATAGTTACGCAATTCACTCCCCAGTGCCACAGTTTTTCACAAAAGCGCGCATGCATTTGCAATTCATTGGGTGGGAAGGGGGGGGAGAAAGCACAAACAAGCAAATTTTCTCTGAATCAAGTAAATATTTTGTAAACACTGTCAGGGTCAGTATATTGCATTCCAAAGTCATCAGAATAGTTTCTATTGATAGCAGCGCAAAGAAAAGAATCGCTTTTTGGAAAGACGTATATATACGTCCTGGACACTAAACGCACCCGTAGAGCTAGGTGGACATGAGCGCTGGTGGTAGTTAAGGGGTTAATCACTGTTTAAAAAGAGAGATGGTCTGAGACAATATAAATAAATCATTCAAATAGTACCCATTTAATCACACAGTCACCCCAGGCTCACGAAATCTTTAATTCTGGAAGAAACTGTTTATTGGGTTGACTGTTTATCCGGCGTTTTTTCAGCAAATTTTATTTAACAAAATCTATAACAATATTTGCAAAAACATGTTTCAACGATTGTTCGGGAGCGTAGTCACCGTCTACTTCAATTACTGCTTCACATTTGCTTGGCAGACGGTCGATTCCGCGAGCGTAGAAGACACGATTCTTAGAAGTGATCCACGCTTTGACATCGGCCACAAGTCATTCGATTGTCGATCCCGAGCCTGATCGTCGAAATCCGATGGCTGATCTCTTCCTGGCTTATCCTCCAAGCTGGTATCACCTGATTTGAAACCGGCAAACCACTCCCTACACTGACTTTCGCTGATTGTTCTTTTGCCAAAAAGTTCGTTGAGATCACGAAATAACTGTGCTGCTTTCGATCCTTTATTGAAGTGGTAGAGCATAATATGGCGAATATGATTATGGTTTTCGACACGTCTTTTCTAAGACAATAGAAAAGCTTATTTTTATACAAAAATAATAAACAAAACGCTACTTTTCACTAATGAAAAACGCGCTGATATAAACGCCGGATAATTATGCATCAACCCAATATTTGTTACAAATTAATTTATCAGTATTCTCCAATACAACAGTCTTCATGTAAACTAAAATTTATTTGTCATATATCTCCTCTTTTTTGGGAACGGTAAACGTTTTCTAACAATCGCAAGGAACTTAACGTAACTGAGTTCCTCGCGCGGCCCCTTTAGCCCCAAAATATTTTCTATAAATAGGCTACATGTTTCTTCTGTGAACGCTTTAGTGGTTTTAATTGCTATGTAGTACGACTCACTATGGCTTATAACTGTAAATGAACAGAATATATAAAGAAAGAAATAGGCATCTGAGTGATATCTATTCGATGAAGTAGAAACTGATCAAGCAAGTAGGCTTTGCAGCCCCCGGGATCCTGAAATCCCGGGGTCCCGAAATCCGGGATCCCGGGATTTAATTTTTGTTTAAATTTTTATATTTTAAAATTTTTTCTAATCAAAGTTTTCTAAGAATTTGATTTTTATAAAATTTATATTTTGTTTATGAAATATGTACGTAGATTTTTTTTGTGCAATTATAAGTGTTATAAGTAAACAAATATATGCAGTTTTCACTTCTGTTATGGGAGAACGTCGCACAGATTTACGTGTCTCACTACAATACTTACACAATAATAAAAACAACATCTCAAGAATAGATTTTGTGTCACAGTTCCTTCTTCAATTAAATGCCGTTAGTTAATAGCGGCGGACCTGCTTAAAAGACTTGAGACATTTCAAATCCCATTGCATTCCTAACAGCTCATTCAACTGTACCTTCTATTTCAAATAAGGTAACATTTGAAATTGATTCACATTCTGATTCAATAACTGGATCATTTTATACACAAAAACCATTAAGTGTAGCAGAAAAACTAGATAAAGTTATCAAAGAAGAATTTTGCACCCGCGCAGTCTATTAGATTTGAGACACTGTCACCAAAAATTCAAAAAGAAATGTTTCTTTTTTGAAAAGGGAGGGAGACCTGAAAAGAACATGCTCCTATATTTACTGACGTTAACACTTACTAGTATAAAATCCGAACGAGCATTTTCTTCGACAGGACATTTTGTAACAAAAATAAGAAGCCGTTTAAACGATGAAACGCTGGTTTTTTTAAAAGCTTATTTACAGAAACTCAAGAAAGAAGAAATGTGTTTTTTTTTTAAATTTCATTATGTACTATTTTTATTTGTTTTTTTTATGATAAATTAAGGTTTTCTTATTTGTTTCACACACACACAACAAGATTAATATTAAGCCAATTTTTAATTATACTTTCAGTTTTATAATACAATTTCAACAATGCTAATATGTAAGTATTTTTAATAAGTAGTCCAATCCTAAACCCTGAACCAATCCTGGGATTTGAACAATGTTATTCCGAAATCCCGGGATTGAAAATATAACACGGGATTTCAAACCCTACAAGAAAGAGTAGAACCTGATGAAACTGTGAATATTAATACAGATAGCAAAAGAAAGTTTGAGAAAAAGGATGAAGAGAGATGAAACGTTTAAGTTGAAAGGAAAGTTTTCAAATGCTACCTAAAAACTCATCAAGAAAAGATATGAAGCCACAAGTATAGACAAGACACACTGCGCCCTGTCAAAAAGACACAAGCAAGAAAAAGTCCTACATGTGATTTGCCGATCATCAAAGGACAGTAAAATTACAATTACTTGAACAAAATATGACAGTTTTACCTGAAAACGTTATTTCTTTAATGTTAACGAAAAGTGTCCGTGGTTTGTGTCCTTTATTAAAATCACTCACATTTGAAACATTTTTCCGTTTTATTGGATTTTTCTTAAATTATGAAAGAAAAACTATAAGGTCCTTAAAAGTAGGTAAGTATACTTCCTCTTAATTATGTTATTAACTGGAATTACGATTTTCATGGTGTACAAAAAATAATTATAAAAAAAGGATTGGGGTGACTCAGTCACCCCGCGTGACCATTAACGTTAGTGTCAAGTGCGTGCCTTTATAACTAGCAGTTTTTCTTAAATTGTATTTACATAAGCAAATAAGAAAAGTAGTTAGATAAAATAATCCAGTCGAATATGCCTGACCACTGACTTTATTAATTATAAAAATAATTGAGAATAAATTCATAAAATCGTTTAGCAGATAGCTGAATATTTTTACCTAGTAACACTTAAAATCCCTTAGTAAATATTGAGTTTATAATGTTGACTTGTAAAGGAACACTGAATCATAGAATCTAAAAAAAGACTTAACAAGTATAAAAGACTGGATTGCGATATAATATTACAATAATTTTTTTAAAATACAAAAGAAAACTTTTACTGTTTCTTCGTTTGAATATTATAAAAGATAATGTAATATCGAGAGCAAAAATTTACATATATATATATATATAACTCTATTATTTTAATTATTTTAATTTTTCATATTTCCTTTTTTTGTCTGGTTACCTTGCAAATTCAATTATTTTCAGTTTTAATCATGTTTATTCATCTCTCTCTCTTGTAGAGAAATTTTGATTATATATATATATATATATATTACAATTTACATAAAGAGATAGACAAAGAGACTATTAATTTAATATCCGTTCTATTCTTATGATAAAAAATTTCATTCTAACTACTAAACATTACTATTTTCAGTTAGGAGTAATATTTAATCCAATGTCTTATCTCTTCCCTCTCATATGTTACGGGAAATAGCTTCACCCAATGAAACTAATTCTAGAAATCTAATTTAAGCAGTGAAACAATTTATTTGAATCCCTATATTCAAATTTCGCTATTATATATTCATGGAATAATACATGGTTTAGGACTGAACAACTATGGCTATTATGTTAATTCGTTGTGATATCCGAAGGGAAATTATTATGCTTACAATAGCTTCAAATTCCGCCGTCATCGATCAAAAACTGCCTTATATTCAGAATCTTCCCATTTCCGATAAGTAATGGATGGTCACTAGCCATGAACCCGAGATTAACTCTGAAACTCATCATCGAAGCTAACTTTCAATTTTATTCACCAGAGGAAGAGAGTTAAGAAAATCGTTTTGATCTAAATATTTTATGAATTGCTTACGTAATGTATATATAAGAGGGATATATATTATCTAATTTATATCATAAGAGAGTTTATATGCGTCACATTTCGAATATATTTTGTAATGGTCCATTGCGTAACTATAAAGTTGTAATAGGAAAACGCATGCACTGCACATGAATGAACAATTCTGTACCATTTAGAGAGGATGATTCAACATTTGTGCAATTAAATACACAACACAGTACGATGAAGCGACAAACACAGAGTATGTTGTTACTAATGCCACCTGATCGGCATAGGCCAGATCAAAGCCCACAAAATCCATCATGGCAAAGGGCTAAGTGACGTGTCGTAGCTTTGAACACCATGCAGGTGACAGAACGATTTACCTCGTTTCCACCTCAATTTTGAGAGGAAAACCCTGGGGATGGTCAGAAACCTCACACCTCTCTTCCGCTTCTATCAACCTTATAAAAGGACTTGCGGCTGGACGGCTATTTAGAGTATTCCCCTGCCACAAAGGCACTTTTTTCTTTTACAAACATCCATGCCTTCTTCGGAATTCAAACCCAGACCTTACGGCACAGTAGTCAGCATCCCTAACCACTAGATCGGATGGGCGACTTTAGAACAGAAAGGGTACTTTACACTCCAGACGGGAATCCATTCCAGCTGAAAGTCCGACTTCTTTTCCCGACAGATTCATACCTTATTCGGGATTCAAATCAGAGTCCATTCGATTACAAGCTGAGTGTCATAACCACCATACTGGCCCGACGGAGAACTTATTGTTCATCATACTCGTATGTATTGCATCTAGAATAATAATGTAAGAATTTAAATTAAAAATGCAATTAAATACAAAAAAATGCAGTTTTTTATGTATTCAATATCTTGCTGTAGGAATAATATCACTTACTATGCTTAGAGTTCGAAATTATGAATGATTCTGTAGACATTTTTCTCTATTGAGCTACCTTATCTGCTGGGAATTGCCACGGTAGCCAAATGGATATGATGGTGGACTCGTGGCCGGTGTGTCATGAGTTCGAGCCCTAGTGCCACAGAGGATCTGCCGTGTAGAGAGGCTACCGCATGTTGAATATGTCGAGGCCAACGTCCTCCCTTTAACGTGGTTTGATAGTATGGAGAAGGAGGTGGCAGTTGAAGCGTTGTCCTCATCACCTTACCGAGGTTCAAAATTACAAAGTCCAACGCCGATAGTCCTCATGTTATTTTATCGCCCGCCGTTAGTAAACACTCATTCAATTAACTACACGTCTCATGGTGGCTGATGTATGTTAAATCTGTCGTGGTTCGAAGCACTGGATTTGTTGTGTGATTTGATTCAATTTCTTATTAACGTCGTACTTTAAAGCAACATTAGGTATATTGGCGATGGACCTCGTAATTTTCAAGAATGGGGAGATATGGAAGTTTGAAAAGTGCAGTACTTTCTGGTGTCATACTCGTCACTTGAATAAGGTTCAAAATCACGGAGTTCATCCCTCTAGAACTCATGGGCTTTGAAGTGTGATATTTATCAGCAATCAATAGTTAATCAGTAAATCATTTTAAACGTCTTCTCTAATGGAGCATGGTATTGGAATTTAACCTTTGCAGACCTAGTTCATTCTCCAGGGGCTGGTATCACTTTTTAGTGCGGCACCATATAGGCGATACCAATTTCCGCAAGTAATTTTGACGCCCTGTTTCCTCCCCACCTGAGCTCTGGCGATGCGAAACTGTACTTAGAAATTTAATTTTGCTGAGATCACCCAAGTAATTTTAAATTTACATTTTTTAAAGCATGGCATTTTTTATTTCATTGCATAAAGCTTAATTTATAGCTTTTAAATTTACATTTAATACGATTTATCTCTTTCTCACTGAACTCCTTTCTTTTTTAGTTTTTGTTTTCGGGCTGACTAAAAAGTCGTCGTCGCTCTGATTTTGCTCACATTGTTCTTCCTTCGTGCTCCAAAACTTCAAAGCTAAACTCAGTGGCACAACAGTTAGTGAGGGCCAAGTCCTACTTTGGCCTTCCTAGTTTCCGTGACCTCGGGAACTGTGGTGTATAAGCAGATGTTCCAGTCAGCTGGTCAGTCTGATGCAAAACCATCAGTGTTTGGTTCCCTCTAAGCGGTTAAACTTGTCTAGCTTGAAGTTTAAACATTGGACCTGTGGCGTGGAAGCACGATACGCTACCCCTCAGCCATTGGACTTCAAATTCCAAAACTTCAAAGCAAAAAGTATTTTTATGATTAACTTTGTGACGGGTGCTTACGCGTTTCACTAACCTTCTCTGATAAACTTTTAAATTGTATTTATTTTGACCAATCCCCACTGAGAGCTGGAAGTGTGACTTATGCAAATAAGATAGTTTCGTGTTTAGCGAGTTCGAAAGAGATATAAAAGGGAGAAATGAAATGAAGAGAAGGATGACTAAGCGGTTTGAGGGAGGATGACTAAGCGGTTTGATAGAGTAGAACTCCGTGTTTGAGATTAAAAAGTAAACTACGTCGTTGTCCAAGAAGGTGTTTTTTATCCGTCTAGCTTAATAAAGTGAAATTTGAAGATTATTTAGGGCGGATCAGAAGTTATTGAAGATATCCTAAATTACAGCCACTTTATAAATTCTACTTGTTCCAGGTTCCTACTGAAGAAGATTTCAGGTCTGTAACTTTTGAGGCTTAAATTTAAATGTGTAGTTTGATTGTACGTGTTATTTCCCCTCGTGATATCAGTTAGTATTCCGTCGTCCATAATTGAATGCTGATATACTCCATGATAATTTATTGTTCTTAAAGTTGATTATTAATTGTATAATTGTGTCTTAAAGAAATAATAAATAAGTGATTTATTATTTGAGTAGTCTTTAATGATGAATACTACATATCCTAACATAGATAATATGCAAAGGGGTAGTGGGAGACTACGACACTGGCGCCCAAACGAAATACCGGAATTAAGAGCAGGTGCAGGATTTAGAGTTTTGCCGGAGTTATTTTTTTCGGGTAAAGAAAATGTGTTTGAGTTTTTAAATAATATTGATGATAATATAGCTTACTATGAAATACCGGCGAATCTATCGTGTGCATATTTAAAAGGTCATTTAGTTGGGAGAGCGTTAGACTGGTTCCAAGTGATTGGGTTCGAGTGTGTAAATGAAGAAGCGACTGCATTTGCAACACTTAAAAAGAAATTGTCAGACAGTTTTCCGGTAATACGGAATAAATCAGAGCTAGAAGCTCAGTTTTTTTCGTCAAAACAAAGGAGAGGTCAAGCCCCGTCAGACTTTATTTTCAAATGTTAAAATTACATAAAAACTTGGAATTAAATTATGATGAGATAAAGTTGATTGATCACATAGTAATGCGACTAGAACCCCAAATAATGGATTATTTAGAAGTTCGAAACCCCACAACGAAAACTCAATTGATAGAGTTGGTAGACCGGTATGAGGAACGTCATAACTGCAGGGAAAATCAGGGTTCGAGTAATAATTTTGCTAGACGAAGTTGGGATGTGAGTAGGAATCCTGAGGAAAGAAGGAATAATAGAAACTGGAGAGATACTGGGGTCGGAAATAGTCAAAATGATCAAAGAGGACTAGGCAGGGGTGCGAATAATTTTCCTCGTCGTAATTATCAAAATCAAGGATTCGAGGGTGGAAATCGATACAATCAGCCAAATCAGAGAACAGACCGGTATCAGAACCGTAGGATGGTGGTTAGGAAGGGTCCTAATGACGATTCAGCAAAACAGAATTGGAGGCGTGTTGATTGCAACAGCGAAAGGCAAAGAAATGCCAATTTAAACTTTCAAAGAGATCGTAATGAGGCAAATCCTCCTAATAGAATTAGACTTAATTCATTGAGATTATCACCAGTTGAACTTCCGTATGTGCCGATTTTGTTGAATGATACTTTTTTAAAAGCGCTCTGGGATACAGGTGCGGAAAAGTCATTTATTTCAGAAAAAACGTACCGGTCGTATTTTTCTTTCTGTCCTTTAAAAAAAATCGTTAGCTGAAGTAGTTACAGCTCAAGGGTCACAGTGCAGAAATTTAGGCACAGTTGAGTTGAAAATTAAAATAAGAGAATTTTCGCAATTATGGAAATTTCATGTGATTGCTGAGATGAAAGATCCATGCATCATAGGTGTGGATTTTATGTCACATGCAGGGATTACTTTTGATTTTGTTAAAAAATCGTTAATCATTCCGGATTCGAAAAAGGAAAAAGTGGCTGTTATGTTGTCTAGAAACCCGTTAGAAAGTAATGAGGAACCAAAAGTGTCTTGTGCGGTGATTAGATCGTTAGTATTATCTTCTAGAGAACAGTTAAGAGAGGAACAGAGAAATGACCCGGAGCTAGGTCACATTATGAAGTTTTTGGAAAATCCGGACGATAGTTCTGTTAATGAATCGATCTGCAGAAATTGGTCCAATGACTTTAAAATCGTTGACGGTTTGCTATATTATGCAAAGTATACAACCACACTAGGTGAGTTAAGGGTATTTATACCTAAAACTTTACGTAAAGATGTTATGCGAGAATTTCATGACTCGCCTATGGCAGGTCATCTAGGCAAAAAGAAAACCTACTTAAAATTAAAGGACGCGTGTTATTTTCCGTACATGAGGAAATACATTTATAAATATGTAGCAACCTGCGACCAATGCCAAAAAGTCAATTATAAAAACGGATTACCAGCTGGTCAATTAATTCCCATAATAACGAATTTTCCGAATGAAAATCGTGTCTTTAGATTTGTTAGGCCCATACCCTGCAACTAGTCCAGAACGCTATAGATTTATTTTAGTAATTACCGATAATTTTTCTAAATGGGTTGAAATAGTTCCCTTAAGGAAAGCTTCGGCTAAAGCAATTGCCAATGCATTTTTTGAGAATTATATTGCGCGTTATGGAGCTCCTGTAAAGTTAGTCACCGACAATGGTCCCCAAATGATATCCGAAGTTTTCGAGCAAGTGTGTCGCAGATTGCACATAAAACACGTTAAAACTGTGGTATATCGTCCACAAGCTAATCAAACAGAACGAGTCAATCGCACTCTTTTAAAAATGATTTCGAGTTTTGTCGCGGATAATCACACTAACTGGGATCAATTTCTGCAAGAGTTCGGTTATGCAATTAGGACAGCAGTACATGAGACAACGGTAAAACACCGGCGGAATTATTTTTAGGTCGAAATTTAATCACTCCTTTTCAGAAATTAGTTATGGTAACTGATGGATCAGATTTAGTTTGTGGGAACATAGAAAGGTTGTTTGAGGAAGCTAGAGTTCATACAAAGCGCCAGCAAGAGAAGTGGGCGAAATATTATAATAAAAAGAGGCGTGAAAATAATGTGAAAGTTGGTGATCTAGTATTAGTTCAAACTCACCCGTTAAGTTCAAAATGTAAAAAAATAGTAGGTAAATTTATGCCAAAGTTTGAAGGCCCATATAAAGTTCTGAGTGTAAAAAATAATAATAATTTAGTAATATTAAAATTGGGTAAAAGAATAACGGTTAATGTTGACCAGGTGAGAATTTACTATCAAAGAGAAGACAGTGTTGCCGAGTCGGAAAGTAACACTAGTAGTAATCATGGTGCAGTGACATCAATCAGGTCAGATGATGCGCAGTCGTCATTGGTGCAATCGGAGAATGATAGGGGTGGTCGTAAAGGATCGAAATCAGGAAATGTAAATGGTAGCAGAGATATAGTTGCGAATAGACGCGATGGAGTAGAGGTGAGAAAAAAACGTGGACGGACGGAATCTACTGTTTCTTCGGGGATAACGCGTATAATTTCAGGAAAAAAAGACCTGTATGTGCTGAGAGAGAGAAAAGAGGAAGGCCTGACTCATGGATGGACAATGTACGGAAGAAGAGACCAGAGGCCCAAGCAGATCGTGAGAAAAGAAAGATTTCCTCGTCAATGTCCTCTCGTCCCTCCAGGAAGCGTTATAGAAAGGTGGAAGAAAATAGTTCTGAAAGAGCAGTTCCGGACCATCCCACAGATTCAAGTATAACAGACCTCATCAGGAAAGGAGCTGTCCATTACAATCTTCGAGCCGACGTCGAGTGGACAACAGCCAAGTTCCAGTTCTCACAGAAGAAACAACGCCTCAGCAGGAGCATATCAACTTCAACGGACTCGATGGAAGAAGGGACCCAGAAAGTTGGAGCGCGAGTGGACAACCCTAGGACAAGGTCATCCAGCATAGAA
>BMAO01001137.1:0-136432 GCA_019973975.1 Trichonephila clavata | reverse complement strand
AATTTTACATAGGAAAATTTGAGTTTGGTTGGAATGGGAGTTAGGAATTTTTTCGGTATACATGACGTCTCCGCAGCCAAATATCCAAAAAATGTGAAATTTTTTATTGCAATAACTTTTTATCTAATTTGAATTTTGAAAAGCGCTACATGTATTCGTGATGAGCGTTGAATTTTACATAAGAATATTGAGTTTGGTTGGAATAGGAGTTAGAAATTTTTTCGGTGCTCATGACATCTCAAGAGCTAAATATCCAAAAAATGTAAAATATTTTTATTGCAATAACTTTTGATCTAATTGGAATTTTGAAAAGCGCTACATGTATACGTGATGATCGTTGAATTTTACATAAGAATATAGAGTTTGGCTGGAATAGGAGTCAGAAATTTTTTCGGTGCTCATGACATCTCAAGAGCCAAATATCCAAAAAATATGAAATTTTTTTTATTACAATAACTTTAGATCTAATTGGAATTTTGAAAAGCGCTACATGTATTCGTGATCAGCGTCGGATTTTACATCAGAAAATTGAGTTTGGTTGGAATAGGAGTTCGAAATTTTTTCGGTGCTCATGACATCTCAAGAGCTAAATATCCAAAAAATGTGAAATTTTTTATTGCAATAACTTTTGATCTAATTGGAATTTTGAAAAGCACTACATATATTCGTGATCAGCGTCGGATATTACATAAGAAAATTGAGTTTGGTTGGAATAGGAATTAGAAATTTTTTCGGTATTCATGACGTCTCCCCAGCCAAATATCCAAAAAATGTGAAATTTTTTTATTGCAATAATTTTTGATCTAATTTGAATTTTGAAAAGCGCTACATGTATTTGTGATCAGCGTCAGATTTTACATATGAAAATTGGGTTTGGTTGGAATTGGAGTTAGAAATTCTTTTGGTGCTCATGACATCTCTTTTTCAAGAGCTAAATATCCAAAAAATGTAAAATTTTTTTATTCCAATAACTTTGATCTAATTAGAATTTTGAAAAGCGCTACATGTATTCGTGATCAGCGTCAGAGTTTACATAGGAAAATTGGGTTTGGTTGGAATGGGAGTTAGAAATTTTTTCGGTATACATGACATTTTAAAAGCCAAATATCCAAAAAATGTGAAATTTTTTTTGCAATAACTTTTGATCTAATTGGAATTTTGAAAAGCGCTACATGTATTCGTGATGAGCGTTGAATTTTACATAAGAATATTGAGTTTGGTTGGAATAGGAGTTAAAAATTTTTTCGGTATTCATGACGTCTCCCCAGCCAAATATCGAAAAAATGTGAAATTTTTTTATTACAATATTTTTTGATCTAATTGGAATTTTGAAAAGCGCTACATGTATTCATGATCAGCGTCGGATTTTACATTGGAAAATTGAGTTTGGTTGGAATGGGAGTTAGGAATTTTTTCGGTGTTCATGACATTTTAAATGCCAAATATCCAAAAAATGTGATTTTTTTTATTGCAATAACTTTTGATCTAATTGGAATTTTGAAAAGTGCTACATGTATTCGGGATCAGCGTCGAATTTTACATAAGAAAATTTAGTTTGGTTGGAATAGGAGTTAGAAATTTTTTCGGTATACATGACGTCTCCGCAGCCAAATATCCAAAAAATGTGAAATTTTTTATTGCAATAACTTTTTATCTAATTTGAATTTTGAAAAGCGCTACATGTATTCGCGATGAGCGTTGAATTTTACATAAGAATATTGAGTTTGGTTGGAATAGGAGTTAGAAATTTTTTCGGTGCTCATGACATCTCAAGAGCTAAATATCCAAAAAATGTAAAAACATTTTATTGCAGTAACTTTTGATCTAATTGGAATTTTGAAAAGCGCTACATGTATACGTGATGATCGTTGAATTTTACATAAGAATATAGAGTTTGGCTGGAATAGGAGTCAGAAATTTTTTCGGTGCTCATGACATCTCAAGAGCCAAATATCCAAAAAATATGAAATTTTTTTTATTACAATAACTTTAGATCTAATTGGAATTTTGAAAAGCGCTACATGTATTCGTGATCAGCGTCGGATTTTATATCAGAAAATTGAGTTTGGTTGGAATAGGAGTTAGAAATTGTTTCGTTGCTCATGACATCTAGAGATCCAAAAAATGTAAAAAATTTTTTTGCAATAGTTTTTGATCTAATTGGAATTTTGAAAAGCGACCAACATTTTCACGGATATGACGCAAGTCACGTGGTATCTCCCACTCTCTTTTCCTTCCGCTCGCTATCCTCTTACTTTGGCGACAATTTGGGGGGATGGTGGGGCAAATCACTACTTCCGTTTGCTTTTTACCTGTTACTGTCGATGCAGATGATAACGATGAAACCCGTTGGTGTGATGTGGAAGTTAGGAGAGGGGGCAGCTTAGGTATCGTCCTCGTCACTTGACCATGGTTCAAAATTACGAGGTCCGTCGCCAAAAGCCCTCGTGTAGCTGAACAGTGCGACGTTAATATTCGCTCACTCACTCCCCAACGATGAAAATGAAATGAATAATGCATCTCCTGTTTCCATGCCATTCGACATGAGGAACACCATGAAAAGTATGCGCATTTATTTTGATGTACATTCCAATGGGGGAAATGAAAAACAAAATGGACAACATCGAACAATTTGTTGACTATTTGATGCAAAAAAAAGACTACATAAAGAAAAGTATCAGATTATTTTCCAAAAACTCTATAAACGCTTTCTTTTTCAAAAAAAGAAACGAGTCTTACACAGTAGTCGCATATGATGTGTAACATCTGACTTGTTATCGTGGTAAATACGCAATAGTGACTTTAATCCTGAAAGAAATGAATCGGTTATGACTGGAAATAATTTTCTATCGAATAATTATATATCTTTAATGAAAATTTTATTCAATTAACACAAGGAGTAATGCAGTTTTTTATCAAAAATATTTATTATTGTTCGATTTGGGGAAGAGCGGAGACAATAGATTTATGAAAATTAAAGTATGACACATATACTTGTGATTTCAAAGTATTTAAAAATCGTTTAAAAACGGCGTCATTAACAGTACCACTGTTAGTTGTCGAAACATTTCGATTAGTGTTCATTTCGAGCTTGAGTTTATCTTTCAGAAAAGCTATGAGCGGCTCAGCTTCTGGCAAACTGAAGTTAACGTTAAAATCACCACTCAAAATCATGGAAAGCGAGTGATAGTTTTTTTTTAAAAAAAGAGCAGAACCACCTTCGGTATACGGTAAAAGTACAAAATACAGGAAATCTTTAATTTTTTTTAACTGTTTGATTCGGAGAAATGTATGCGACCACCAAAATGAAAAGATTTGCTGGTATGTGCGGTAGGCGGGCGTCTTAATTGCTACTACAGTTGTACCCCCAGACGAGGGGAGCGAAGAGACACCGTCAAGCGCATGCTTAAAAATTAGAAATATTAGAGAAAATCAAAAATACCCGTTTACTTAATTAGTTTTTTTTATGGAGAAATTTTTTTTAATCACAGTTAAAAATATTATATTGACAGCTACAGGAATTAACCGCAAAGTATGAAAATGATAAGCACTTAAATATTTATTCAAATAATTCCATATTACTTACTCCTATGAAGATGAGCTTTGTCAGACGCTTAACAAGAATAATAATTGGTAATATATAGTTTACACATATATAAATATATATCCTCTCAGATTTCACACACAACGAGCCCTGAGACTTTGACATTTTAGCGTAAAAATCACAAGTTTATTCTGGATGAAGTCTAATAAGACTAGCTGGTATGTGCGGTAGGCGGGCGTCTTAAATGCTAGTAGAGTTGGACCCCTAGACAAGGCTAGCGAAGAGACACCCCAAGGTGCTGAATTGGTGAAATCAAACAGCGCGCGCTTCCCCCGACTTCCTGTTACGCATTTCCGTCTCTTTTCACGAAATCACTCCAACAAATATCCACCAACCGAGAGTAAAGATGCTACACATCAAAAACTTGTGCGTTTTGTATTAAATTTCGTTAAGTTCGTGTGAATATTTTTGTTTCATTGATTTTCTTAAATACATGCATATATACAAATCTACGTAAATAAAATGTATTCTAATAAACTTAATTGTGTTGAACATATATTTTTTTCAATACCCTTTTTAACACGATATTCTTTTAAGACGAAAAAAACATTTCAATCCCTTCAATTTCGTGTTAAACGATTTTCACTGTATTAAAAAGGATTGACATAATTGAAAATATTTTTGATAAACAGATATATTGCAGCTTTATTTCAATTAATCTCTTTAAAAAAAAACGTTACATGACAAAAAGAAATGGACGAATTACTTGTATTTCATCGAAAAAGAAATAAAAAAGTATGACTTTAGTAAATTGTATACACATTTTGAACCGGAATAATCCCTACAAGAACGTGTTATACACTAAAAATATGCGAGTAACTAAAAAAGAATACTTCTAATTGCATAACTGAGAAGCAACAATGCACAATACATTTACAATAAAATTACAATATCTGAATTTATAATGCCTTAAACATATCTTTCTAAAAATACACATTTGGTAAAAAAAAATCAAGCCGAAAATCATATTGAAACATTTACCTGATGATTTATACCTTTATCTAATATTTTTTGTTTTGCATTTCAAGATGAAATTAAGTGAAGCAATATGGAGTTTGATGATAAAAAATATTTTTATCTATAATCCATAGCTCGGCTTATCTTTCACGAGGTAGAAGTGTTTTGTTAAAACCCTTGCCTCCGGTAGAAAAATTCAGATTGATAAATGTATTAATTCCAAAGACTTTTGTGTGAGAATAGTTCGAAGAGTATAAATTATAAAATGCACATGGCTGGAAACGTGATATTATTTGTTATTACGCTTGTTTGTATTGCGAGCTCTTTTGCAGAACAAGTAGAGAATTTTCAACCCCATAACGAAACCGAATTTGATTTTCATAATAAAACAGGTAAGATTATTTTTTAGAATTAATCTAAAAATTGTGATTGTTTTTTGTTGCTGTGCAAACATTAGTGCGGAGAATAAACATTGAAATAATAATGATCGGACGAAACTGAATGTAATTATGTAGAAAATGGTGAAGGTAATTATTCCGAAAACCTTTTGAATGTGTTAATTCTCAAACATTAATAAACCTTTTAAGCTATGACTAAGAGAACCAGTTCAATGAATTATTAATGTTGATTGAATCATGATTAAAAATATTGTACGTAAAGCTTAGAAAACTTGACTTATTAAAGAATCCGACTATAATTGCGTCAACTTTTTTTTAAAAACAAAATGGAGATATAGGGATTTGTTTATCTAGTTTTTAGATTTGATTAGTATATTTTAAGAAAAATAGGCTAAAATTAAGAAGAGGAAAAGAAATCATGATTACTAAAATGGTAAAAAATTTTTAAAAATTGACAAAGAATAACAAAAACAAAGTTCATTCTGTACCAAAATTTTATGAACAAATTTTCAATTTTTCAATTTTAAAGTGTTGCTATGTTATTTATTTTTGAAAAGACCTTCATGATAAGAGATATTTTAATTTTTACAAAAACTAGAGCACTTTATCATAGTTATACAAAATTGCTTAAAAAATCAGAGATTATATTCACATAAGGGACTGTAAATTTTGTAATAAAACAGTGATTAATAAATTTAAAAGTTAAAACACTTCTACTATTATACAAATCATACACAAAAAATTTCTGTAAAATTATTTTCAAAACATTTTCAGCAATCGTTGTCCCCATTTGAGCATTTAAAAAAAACCCCATTTCGAGTAAAACGCGTATTAAAGTATGACATCTTGCTTAAAGTAATGGCATCTGCTTTTACTAAAACACTCGTAGTTTTTGTTCTAGTGAACGGAAAATAATAAGCTTGGTATTTTTATAAAGCTAATAAAATGGTCTATAAAATAAAATCATGAAAAATTCGTTAACTTCAGGCAAAATTCACCATTTTAGGGTAATCGGATACCTTAACGAAATATGAGTAACATTTGTAAGCATTTAAAGGAAAAAGAGTTGTACTCGTATATATACTTAGTTTAAGTGTTTGCTATTATATTCGTATTAATGCAGTCATTATAGTTTGACCTGTACTGTATTATTATATTCCTACATATCTGATATTGACTACGTTCGAAACTTTTAAAAGTGTATAAATGAGTGCTTTTTCTGACATTTAATGTGAGTTGAATTAAAACATACATATAAAATTCTTTTAACAATGTTGTAACAAGAAAAAATTATTTAAAACACATTTTTAGCAAAAAATAATGGAAGAATGACGTATTTTCGAAACATTCTGTTTTTATAAAAAATGCTTCTATAATAATAGTTTACCTATACATATATCTAAGACTTCTGCACAGGGGCTGAATTAGATTTTTTTAAAAACTATATAAATTAGAAGTGAATTTATTCATATTATATTATATTCTAAGAAAGAAATTTTAACAAAAAATCCTGTTATTATTTCAATTGATCATAACTCTGGAAATACGGGAATTTTTCCAAAAATTTTAGTTCAGTCTCTGTAGAGAACTTTTAGCTATACATTGGCAAAATATTATTATTATAGATGTATTTTTCATTAAAACAGAATGTTTTGAGAAATTGTCATTTTATTCTTCCTTTTTTTGCCAAAGAAACAGCATTTAAATAATTTTTTCTAGTAATAATATTCTTAAAGCAATTTTATATGTATATTCTGATTCAACTGACACTAAATTTAAAAATTTTAAAAAATTTTCACGCTTTTTCAAAATAACGGTTCTGAACGTAGTCAAGCACTTAAGCATAAAGAGTTATATTAATCGTAATTTAGAATATGATAAATGGTTATATACGAATGGGGCCCAATTAAGTCTTAAGTAGTTACAGTATTTGAGTGGTCTCTTATGCTTATATAAACGCAAAATTCAACGTGTTAAAGATAATAACTCATAAAACAAGTAATATAAAAAAAAATTAAGTCAATTTCTACTTAGATCAACAACAACAAAAAATTTATTTTAGTTACATTTTATTAAATAGTTACAATTAATATAAATATGTATATACATATGACAGAACCCCAACATTAAGTGGCAATTAATTTTTATTAATTATCATTAAAGTATCGTATTGTCATCCAAAACAATCATGTATATAAAATTTCAGTTCAACTGAATGCTTTGAAACGTGAGGGGGAAAAAATATTTTAAAGAATTTTTTTTGACCCAAGTCACTAAAAATGAAGCCAACTTGGCTGTATCTGTAATTCTTCAAATAATTAATTTCAGTCAATTAATTTTAATTAAATTATCGTATTGTTACCCAAAACAATAGTGTATAGAAAATTTCAGCTCAAATGAGCGCCTTAAAATGTGAGAAAAAAACCTTTTCAAGTTTTGACACAAGTCACCAAAAGGGTCGCTAAGTCGCCAGAAATGATACCAACGTGGCTGTATTTGTAGTTCTTTGAATAATTAGTTTTAATCAATTAATTTTTATTAATTATAATTAAATTACTATATTGTCATCTAAAATAATCGTGTGTATAAAATTTCAGCTCAATTGAGTGCTTTAAAATGTATTTTATTAACGATTGAAAATTTGAACAAGATAAATATATATATAAACATAGAGAGAATGTGAACTAATAGTAGAAATTGAATAAAGGTTTATTTATTGAATCCCAAATTCCGGTACGAAATGTCACTTAGCATAGAGAGAATAGTTAAGTGAATGTAGCTTAAATTAACGAAAAATATAAATTTATGTGAGTTATAACAAATCATAATTGAAATCACAATTGTGTTTTTGGAAATTATGCTTAATGATGCTTTTATTGGTACTTACGTATTATACCATCGACCAGATCACCAAATGCTGCTTTGTCGAAACCCGTTCCCACACGTGTGCATACAAAACAACCTTGTGCATGCATGTTCGAAAATAATAACATTGCTTATAATTTGTAATACTATTATTCTCTTATTTTGTTTCAAATTATTATAATTTGGTATTTTTATTATCTACGGAACGAACGCAATTGATAACAACCAAAAAATCGGTAAATGAGAACATCTCGGAAAAGTGCGTCCACATTCAGATTCACACTTAAGCAAATTTATGTGACTTTATTCACACAAAAGATAATTTTTCACGATTTTTTTTAATGCAATTGCTACGTTTTGGTTGTAATGTGGTTGTTTAATGGCGTTGACTCTATACTCCTCCTATGCACCAAAAGATTTTTAATTTTTAGCATACACACACACACACACAGATTATGCCTTGGCACTTTTTTTTTCATGCAAGTGTCTGTTTTAATGTAACGCCCCAACCCCTCCAAAAAATAACCGGTGTACGTCGTTGGTTTTTCGTTTATTTGAGTAGAACGTGTGTTTTTTAAATGCGCAATTTAATTCCTTTAAGTCTTCGCCAATTTGTTTACTGGTTGATACGGAAAGAGCTTGTGTGAAAAACTGCTTTCGTGATCATGCGGAAACATTTGGCGATGTCTCTTAGTTTCGCAAGTAAGTGAGCGAGTGAATGTAAACGTCGCACTGTTCAGCTACTTGATGGCTTTTGGCGACGGACCTCGTAACTTCGAATCATGATCAAGTGATGAGGACGACACCTGAGCTGGCACCCCCTCTCCTAACTTCTACACTACACCAACAGGAGGACGTGTGAGCTCTCGACAGATTTAACGTGCATTGCTTCCCTACCCAGCGGGTCTTCATCAGTACTAGGCTCGAACTCATGACACACCATCCACGAGTCTGTTACCTTGACCACTAGGTCACCGCGACCATTTCTTAGTTTCATAAAAATTGTCAACAGTATAATACGCAAGTACCCTTTTATTGTATTTTTGATATTATTTAGTTTTAAACCTAGAATCAACTAAAAATCCATTTCTGTGTTGTTGTTTTTTTTGTTTGTTTGTCTTACAAAGTGCTTTTTAAATCTTTCTTCGATGAATTTTCAAAAGAAATTACAGAAATTGTCTGCTTAGACCTACTCAGACTTTCTGTATACCTGTGTGGCAAAGTTTTGAATGTTTACAGCTGAAGTGACTTATTTTTTTTTAAAAAAAATTAATTTAGAGTGCGAATGCGGCCCACATTACAAAGTTGCAGATTTAAGGGTACCCGAAAAGCGTGCGTCTGTGAATATGGATATTCTGAAAGAAATGAAATCTGCACAGATAAGCGAAATTTTTTTATGTGTAAGAGAAATTTAATTGTTTTTGTTATATATTGAAACATTTGAAATATCATTCCGAGTAAAGAAACATCAACACAACGGGGATCTGTTCAGATTTTCCACAAATGAATGTTTCAGATCGATACTACGGAATACATTTTTTTTCTGTAGGTGCCGTTTAATTTATAAGTCACAGATAGCATTGCATTTAAATGCTTAGAGTTATGATGTCATTGCAAATATACATTAGCATTCCATTGCTAAGATTTCATCCAAATGGAATTCAAAGCAGTCTGTTTTGATCACGGTATTACTCGTATGTAGTTTTAATATATTTAATCTTTTCAGTGAAATAGTTGTTTGAATTTTAAGTTATTAATATTTTAAAAACTTGACATTCACTTTTAAAAGTATCATTCGTCTGTCTTCTTGTCGTAATCTCAAGATGCGGATGAAAAATCAAAGCAATGTGGCTTTGAACTTTTTTCACATCCACCCTGTTCTCCTGATCTTGCCTCAAGCGACTCATTCTTATTTTCATAGCTCAAAAATATTACGGTTTCATAGATTAGATCCAACAAAGGATTTCTTTCAAAAGCTGAATGGAGGTTTTTTTTAAAATCAGTCTACTGAATTCAATAAGGACGAGCTTTGAAATGTCAAGAAACTGTAATAAAAATGTATATTGCCGGATGACGAGGGACGCATGTAGAGAAGTCTCAAAAACAGAAAATAAAAAAAAGTTAAGTTTCTATGTCGATTATTTAAAAAAAAATCAAGGCTTAATTATACTGTTAAGCTGTACATTTAGTTTTAGCACACATAACAAATGATTGAAGAAAAACTTTATTAAATATTCTTTTAAATTGCCATTGTAAACATTGTTGCAAAGATGCGGGGTATAAAAGCAGCCGAAGACTCCATTTATTTGAATAGTAACAGGTTTATAAATGAACAAGGAAGAACAAATGACTACACAAAGACAAATCGATGTATATACACAAAGAATTATTTACAGTTGTTGAAAACGCACTCTTTATAAACAGGGCTTTTCAGTGCTTCAGAAACAGCTCTCGGGTAGGAACTCAGATTGAAATCTGTGTTTTATCGCAGTCAACGCACAAGCAGATTATGATCTCAACTGACTTGACTTGACTTGATTTTTTTTTTGTTACATATATTCGTTTGGTGTTTGAATTCTTTATTATTCATTGGTAATTCTTTTTTAGAATGTGAATGCGGAAAAAATTCTTTTGGGGTGTTATTTTGTGAATGGAATTCAAGTATGCGATTGTCGTTCTAGATACTCTCAGCATAATGGAACATGTAAAGTTGAGGCCCTAAGATTTTTTTATGATAAACTGTTTGATGTTAGATAAATGTACTTTACTTTTTAATTCGTATTATTCTTAGCAATTAACCAACTGAAAGCTTTGAACTACGAAAGTAGAAACTTTTGAAATGTTGTAAAATGTGTATTTTAAATTTTCAAAATGCTTATCATTTTACTCGAAAAAAAATTAAACTCTTTTAAAGCTTTTTCATAATAAAAATGTGCTACTTGTTGAAAGTGGAGATCAACTTCTTTTAGCTTGTTTGTCGCTGGCGTTCTGCACCCAAGGTTGCGGGTTAGACCCCGGCCCAAGTCGGTGGATTTTCATGATGTAGAAAATTGTTGTCGTATTATTATACGACATGTAAAATATCCCTAGAGTGTCTGTTTATCTTGGGTGCTTTCAGCAAAATTAAATCCTAGTGCAGGTTCGCATCGTCAGAGCTTAGGTGCCTCCCTCTGTGGAGGAAACTGGGGGTCAAAATTACCTGCGGCGATTGGTATCCTCCTATATGGCGCAGCACTAAAGAGTGATACCAGCTCCTGGGGACGTACTAGGTTTTCAATGGTAAAAATACCAATCCGCAGCCCCATTGGATAAAAAAAACCATTTCTTTTAACCTTTTGAAAAATGATTATTTTTAAAAAATTTTTTGTTTTCTTATAAAAACTCAAAATTAAAGATTAGTAGAATTCAAAAGTGTTCCCAGTCTGATCCTATAACGTGGAAAATTTTTGCCGTAGAGCGAGTGCAATGATACTTTTGTGTTATTGCATTTTCCCCTTTTTCTAAAAAAAGTTTGTTCCAAATCACGTGGTCCATGGCTTCGTATTTCGTAGGCAGATGTATTTAGTAGCTTCGCGGTGATTGAAAGAAATTGCGTTTGTTGATTGGATAGTGAATATAAATTTTTGTATTCGTTTGGAAACCTTTTAACAGCGCTGTTTAAACTTTCAATATTTGCGACCCAATCTTCAATCATAATTTTAATCACGCTACCCCCCCCCATACTATAGCAATGCATTGAATTCAATAATAACGTACTTAGACACTAAAGCTACAGTATGATCTTAATTATAAACTGTACAAATTATCAGGTAATGTATTAATAGGATATTTTTAAGTATGAAAATTCAAGTAAATTACTTTTAAGTAGGATAAGTATTATGTTTAATTCTAAATTTTTTTAAATGAATCAGATTGCAGAATAATTAAATTAAATTAAATATTTCCTCAATCATCCATTTTCCATCCATTCCAAATCCTTCTGGATTTTTTGCGGTGACGGCTTTGAAGACAAAATATAGATCTCAGTTAAATAAAGAAAAATATTATTACAGGGTCAGTTTTTAATATTAAACCATCTTATTTAAAGGCCATGGAAGTAACTAATAATTATTAAACTAGTTCTTAATTTAGTATTGATAATTATGTATATTGTGCATTAGAATAACATTTATAAGTATATTACATCAGTGTAACTATACATTTTATTTTTTATTATGTCAAAATGAATTTTTTGCTTTGTTTCCTTTCATTAAATGAATACTTTTCAAATAACCTTTTTCGACATGCTCGCGCCCCTCAGTTAGTGTTATCACGCCCCTTAGAGGGGAATGTCCCCATTGTTTGAAAAGCATTACTTTGCAATGTTCCATAAAGGGCTCTTTATAACAGTACTACTTGCAGAAACTCCGGCAGATAGTCCTTCCCTTATCTCAGTCAATGCACAGATTCTGATCTCGATTGAACTCTCTTCTGAACTGACTCGACCTTTGTTTCAAAAGTCTTTTATAAAGCCTCAGGGTAATTTCTAGAAGAATAGATCCCAAAGTCTTCTCAATGATTCCTTGGCTATATTATATTTTTAGACAAGTTTGTCGCCAAAACTACAAAGTCGATAATCTAGTATATATAGCCCTGCTCACATCTTCTGTGTATATATGATTGCCATAATCTTATATTTCAAGTTTATGTGGAAAGCGAACTTCGCTCGTAAAACTCAATTTTCTCACAAGGAGAGTACTGCTATAGGGAAAATAAAGCACCAAAAATGTCAATAAAAATAAATATTTATCGTGTTTTTTTTAGAGTCCTGTTTCTCTTGTTTAAATAAACTAAGATTTGTAAAGAAGTGCGTTAACAAATCTTTTTCAAAAAAATTAATTTTGAGTATAATAATTCTCAAAACAAGCTTTGAAAAAAAATCATTTGAGATTGGTAAGCTCGTCCTGTATTAGATTTCAGTAAAATAAAAAAAAACACTCAAACTGTAAAAACATCATTTTTAAATTACTGTTCGAAACCATCTCAACTCTTTTTCTTTTCTTTTTAGAATGTGACTGTGGATATAACGCACGTTCATGTATCTTTGATTTGAATGGTGTAAAGCATTGTGTATGCGATGATGAATACACAGTGTACAATGGAACATGTGTAGGTAAGATATTTTTTACTCTAAATTATCTAATGAGTTTTAGCTCACCATGTATACACAATTGTTTTTATAAACAGAAAAAAAGGCTTATTTATGTTTTTAATCGGGAAGATCGAACTGACACAGATGGTTTAGGGCTACAATCCAGGCGTTCGAGATAGATAGAAAATAATACAAAAAATGTACATGCACAGGAAAAGGCAATATATTAAATATTATCAATTTAAAAAAAAAACAGCTCTGCAAAAGAGCAGAAGGGAGAAGACAAAATTACATGTCTGTCACAGATAGATATCTAAATATGAAAGTGGGAAACTAACTTATTGTGAATCATATTTTTCTAAAGCAGAATGCAACCAGGAAGAAATTGCTTCCTGTGGAGGTTTTTGAAGATGAAATTTGGCAGTATGGTGGAAAAACATAGTGATCGGCATCCCCGAGAAAGCTATGATGAACTGATTTTGGAACAGTCAGTGCAAATTCCCCACTCCGATATGTCTTCGTAAATGTTATTAGAGAAAGACCTAAGTTTAGAGGAGAGAGTATAACGTACGTAATCTACTCTCAGCCCCGGCTAGAGGTATGGGAGGAAGTGTAGGATGACTCACTATAATGCTTTTCAACTATTTATTCAACACACAAATTATTATCAACAGACACAACTCTTATATTCAAACAAGAAGGGATGTTCCTAGTAAGAGCAATAGGGGAAGAGAGAAGCGAATTGTCAGAAAACTTCTATTCTATTGATCCTCCTTTTATGGGATCAATCCAATACTCTAATATTTGAGTTACAATTTAGCTATGGTGACCAATCGTCACTTTAATATCTTCAACTATATAATACCGGAAACGTGCTCCTGATTGGGAGCTGTGGTCGTTAGATTATCTATATTTCAATCTCCATGTAACTCCGTCTATCCATCTCACTAGCTAGAAAACCTATACTATATATAACCGACCTAATCTGCACATCACTGTTTCTTCTTCCAAAAAGGATGGTTGTGATGGATAGCCCAAAGATTTTCCAAGAGGATTAGTTGAAGAACGCGTATAGATCCGTCACAAGAGTATGGAGAGAAAGGAATATAATTCAGACATAGTTATGAGAAACTTGGGAAGATATCTTGTCTATTGTTCCAAATTTGGAACTTAAAAATTGGAGGAAATAGTAATATGAATTAGAGGAATCCCTGAAAGAATGACAGCAAAGAAGAAAGCTTGAAGCAGAAGAATACCAAAGCTTCATCAAATAAAATTGTTTATATATCGAGGGTTAAGATTCTTTGGCTACACGCTGAAGTGGAAGGAAAGGGTGGGGGGAGGCTTAGTGAGTAAAGTATTAAACTTGAATTTACCGAACAATTTATTCGTTAATTAAGGATTATTCGTAATATTGAGGGTCGAAAAAAATATAAAATTTTTGCATTTACCTTTTGGAAATTCTATGGTAAGCAACTACACAAAAATATTCATAGAGATCCCCCACTTTTTATGCAGCAGCTAAAAGTATTACTAGAGAATTATTACGCAGCAGCTATTTGGAAATTTAAAAATACTGATTAATAGATGTTTTACGATTTTTTCTATTCTTGACTCAAAAGAGCTATTTTTGGATTTTATACAGAGATGAAAATACTGCATCATTTACATTCTGCTGTATGGTGTATATGTTTTCACAGCATCTGAACAATGTAAAGCATTAGAAAACATAAGTCGCCCATCCGGTATAGTGGTAAGTGGCGCTGACTGCGGTGCCATAGGGCCTGGGTTCGAATCATGGAGAAGACATGGATATTTGCAAAGGTACAGTGCCTTTGCGACATGGGGATACTTTAAATAGCCGTCGAGCCTCAAGTCCTCTCGTAAGTTTGATGGAAGAGGAAGATAAATGGGAGGCCCCTGACCCTCATCCAGGGTGTCCTCCCTTCAAATTGGGGTGGAACTGAGCTAAATCGTACTGTCACCTGAATGGTTCTCGTGGTTACGGCAAAAGACAGGTGTACAACTAGCTCCTTGCTATGATGAATTTCGTGGGCCCTGAATCAGACGCAGTCGTGATCGGGTGGCATAAGAAACAACAACAAAAGAAAATATAACAGCTTTGATTAGAATTTTAAAAAGGAATTTCTTGTTCGATTAAACACTCACGACTCATCTGCATTTGTAAAGTATAATAATGGGCTTCATCTTGTCCCACGAAATTAGCAGCGAACAGGAAAAAAGACTTTTCTTCTGTTCCAAAAAAAAAAAAAAGAGGATGATATGTCACTTAAAAAGAAATCCAATTCCAAGCTAGAAAAAAAATATTTTTTTGATTTAGCTGCTGAAATAATTTGTTAATTCAGGATTTATTATTCGTTTTTTCACAAATAATTTTCTTTAATCGGGGAAAAGAAAAAAAATCGTGATATCACGAAAATCCTTAAATAGGGATTCGGTAAAACGGGTACCGACTGTTCAAAACTTCATCAAAAGCCCCTTTTACACGGATGAAAATTACCGGCAAAATAACGGCATTAATCCTCGCTGAACCTGTTTACCTGACGAACCGGCATTTTACAGGTTTGAAAAGTGGGTACAATTTTTGGACCCGTTTGGAAGCAGGGCAAATGGGGGAGAAATGCGAGTTCATTTTCAAATTTTCCCATGACGCGTTGCTTGGTGGAATCCCTAGAAAAGGCGCTGGAGATCCTCGGGTATTCACGGAACACACTTCAAGAACCGTAGGTGTATATTACACATCGTCTTGTTCACTGGATTTGAGAAGAACTTTTATCTCGCGGTTTTAACTTTTTTTGTGTCAATAAATTTATAATTTGTTTCGTTAAAAATTCAGAGTATTCTTGTAGTGTTTTACATCCTTAGAATAACTTTAAATATAAAGAAATAATTCCAAAAAATTTCGTTTACTTACTTTTTCAATTCCTACCATTAGTTCATACTCTTCTTATATACACTGCTGGACACTGTAAATGCAACACCAAGAAAGACAAGAGATAGAACAAAAAAATTTATTTTGTAGATAACATGTTGACCAAGTATCAAATGATTAAATTTATAGAATTCTGTGAAGTGCGGTTCCTGCCAGAATCAGTAGCCAGAGTAGCCGCCATTGTTGGAGATCACCACTGCCATACGCCTCGGCATTGATTCAAAGAGACTTTGGATGTGTTCTTGGGGTACAGCATACCAAGCAGCTTCCAGATATTGCCAAAGTTGATCTTATGTGGCAGCTGGGGGGTGTAATCTGAGTCAATCGTTGAGCAACCATGGAACACATGTTTTCTACCGGCGAAAGATCCGATGAGCGAGCCGGCCAGGGAAGCAATTCAATCTGGTGATTGACGAAGAACCTTTGGACAATGCGTGCCACGTGTAGTCGCGCATTATCCGGTTGAAATATGGCTGTGGCCAAGCCTTGAAGGTAAGAAAGGACAACTGGCTCCAACACCTCGGAGATGTAGCGCTGGCTGTTTAAAGTACCTGCAATGCGTACTAGAGGAGTGCGAGAGTGATATCCAATACCGCCCCATACCATAATACCCAGTGCAGGACCAGTGTGGCGGTGCATAACACAGCTGTTCAGCATCCTCTCTCCACGGTGTCTCTAGACACGAATCCGACTATCGTGGTGTTGCAGACTTCTTTCCATTCTTCATTCTTGCACAACTTCATTCCATTCTGCCACCCACGTCCTTCTTTCATCACACCATTGTCGGCGGAGACATCTGTGGTTCTGCGTCAAGGGTAGACCAAGCAATGGACGTCTTGCGGACAGACCACTCTGCTGTAAACAGCGTCGAATGGTACGCGCAGACACTGAATGATGCGTTACAGACTCAATGTGTTGTGCTATAGTTCGTGATGTGACTGAGCAATCCGTCACTGCCATGTGCACAAATTGCTTGTCCTCCCGTGAAGTGGTGCACTGAGGTGGATGCGATCGACCACGTCGGTCCGATGTACCCTCCTGCATCCAACGGTCACATATCCGTATTACAGTTGTTTGGTTTCGTCCAACACGACTACCGATTTCCCTGAAAGATAATCCACAATCTCGGTAAGCCACTCTCTATCCTTCCTCTGTCGAACTCAGATACTTGATCAAAAGCTGATCGCTGTTTTCTACGAGACGTAACTGATCATTTTTTGAAAAAACCACAAGAAAAACACAATTGCCGAACTTGAAGTCGTCGAAATCTCCAAGCCTTAAATAGCGCTTTGATGTGGCGCCACAGGCGTGCGTGATGTGTGTCTGCGTTGAAATTCTAATCATTTGCATATCTCACCTCCGCTAATGCATGTTGTAAATTCCATGTTATTTGCGTGCTTCCTTCTGGGTGTTGCATTTACAGTGGCCAGCAGTGTATTTAATTATATATAGTTTGTATTTTCAATCATAAAAAAATATTTTTCTTATTCATGCACAAATTTAAATACATTTTTTAAACTTTAAGTGATTTGATGTTAAAACAGTTTTTTCAAATATTAATTCATTAATTAAAGTTAATTCATGAAAAAAGTAACAATTAAAAATAAATCCAACACCATATATAAAAAGAAAAATCGCGCGTCGTGTCCCTTTAGCGCAATGGATAGCGCATTGTACTTCTAATACAAAAGTCGGGGTTCGAATCCCACCTAGTATAATCTGATTTCTGACAATGTGATCTCTTTTTACTATAATTTAATTAATGAATAAATAGTATAACAAACAAAATAATAATAGTCCAGCAACCTATATAGAAAGGAAAATGGAAAATTGCTTTCTATTTTGCCACTTAATACTGTGATTCTGTGTGTCATAGGTATATACATATTTACATTAGTTGTCATTATTTAATAAAAAGGAACTAAACTAAATTTTCTTCGTTGACCTAAGTAGTAATTGACTTAAAATTTTTATTTAAATTATTTTTTTTAAATACTTTTGAAGAACCTTGCAGTACGGATTTATGTAACAATTATAAAATAACTTATTTCGTACCTTCAAATAATCTATTTACAGAATGCAACTGCGGCAATCATACAAAATCTTGTGAAATAGACCATCAACAGGGAACCAAGCGATGTGAATGTAAAGATGGTTATGTTCTTAGACAAGGAGAATGCGTGGGTAAGATTTATAAAGTTTATTTTCATTTCAATTCATAAAAACTTATTCCATCATCTTATTAAATGAATTCTAAATGCTTAATCTGCTTATACTTAATCATAAACCCGTTAATACGCACAGGCCTCAATGCCCGTCCGTATTGCATAATGCATACATGCTAGGGGGGGCATCCACGGTACTTTCTTTTTCTGAATGGGCTACATATTAGCAATTTAGCCTTTGCAGATCTAAATACGAAAGCCATTTCAGTGGTAACACCATCTAGCCGTGGCTCTCGCTACCAAATTTGGACGCTTGAATTAATTCAAGCTCTCGTCGGATGCTAAATATTGCCGTGACTTAATTTTACCTAAAGTACCAGAGCCAAATCAATACTCCAAGGTATCTTTTGCATACCACATAATCATATGACATGCAGGAACGTCTTAAGACTCTTTGTGGCCCTGAGCCCAAGGAAATCTTAAGATTTTTTCAAGCCCTGGGCCCTTTGCAAAAGTAGGTTCTATCTGAGATCTTAAAAAGTGGACAGTAGCATGCATTTTCAAATACTCGTTCAAACGGTCATTTAAAAACAAATAAATGTGCGCGACTCACAATCTCAAAAACCTAGGCACAAACCGGCTCGACCGAAGGCCACATGACCTAGACATGGTATTAGGCCTAGACAGGGACAACAGTCATCACATAATAATACAGTCTTACCACTTTTGCCAGTTGACATGTAGTTTGAAATTCCCTGTTTTTCAGAAAATATGTACGGGAATAATATTTAACCATTAAAATGATCTGGATCATAATCTTATTAAAACAGAGTCGAAAACGAGATGAGACCCCCACCGAAGGTGAGGCCCTGGGCCTGGGCCCGGTTGGCCGATGCCTTAAGACGTCCCTGATGACATGCGTGACGACGATTTTCAGATCTAGAAAGGTCGATCAGCTGGGTCGAACCCGCAATCATAGGCTTACGAAGTGGGCAAGCTACTTTTAAGCCACTGGAGCCGGCAGGTACTAAAACCTCCATTCATTTGTACAATAAATGATCCATTTGCTTTGATTTTAGAATCACTTTCTAACATCTTACGTACGTAAAATTTCGTTTTATTCAGACAATTCTTTCTTGGTTTCGCCAATTTTTATGGCAATGATTGTACGATATAGTTTTTATCAAGTTTTAGTATCGTATGTTTTTCTGTTAAATAAGATTAATAAGATTTTTGATAAAGATATTGTGTGTGTGTGACACCTTTTTTTTCTAGAATCATTTGAACCGTAGATATACTTTGTATAATTTAAGCACAGCACTTCTCTATCATTTACTTCTAGATTCCAGACAACCATGAGACTAAAAACATATTTGCTTAATTGTTTCATTGTTTTCTCTTTTCAGAGTGTGACTGTGGAATGAAGGCGTTTTCCTGTTTTTACGATTGGAGAGACGTCAAAACATGCGTTTGTCAATCTGGTTACATTGAAAGAAATGGAACATGTATAAGTAAGCATCGAAGCAACACATTTCGCTAATTTAATTATTCGAATCATGGAACATGTTTTTAAAAGATTCCAATAACTTAAACTTTTGTAATAATGCACTTATTTCTGTATTCAAATTTAATAATTCATATTTAATAATGCAGTGAAAGTCGTTTGGCACGAAACTAAGGAGGACTGAAATATTTTTCATGTTAAAAGAATTTCATGTTAAAGAATATTGAAAAAAATTCATATATTTAACAAAATTGAGTTTATTAGAGTACATTTTAATCACATAAATAAATATATATGCATGTATTAAATAAAAATCAATGAAACAAAACATTCACACAAGAACTGAATGAAATTAAATACACAATTTTCAAGCTCTTTTATTTTTGATCAACAAACTTATGAAGCTCTATCTTCATTTTAAGCCAAATAGCAGCTTCGTTTTCCACTGAGCTCTTTGCCGTTGGGCTAGTAAAAAAAATTCTAAAATAGAAAAAAATACTCTAACTAAACTCATTGATTTTTACTCACACTGCGATGTTCTCCTTGCCAAATTCCAAAACCAACTGATGAGATGATTTTGAAGGGCATTTGTAGGGATGGAGGGAGAAAGTAGCTTTGGTAAACAAAATTATCTGGTGTCTCAGGTTATTCCGAGGTTATTTCAAAGCCAAGTTAACCTCCTTTCTACGAAACATGTGAAACCACCTCTCTTTAATTTCACATCCCTCTTAAATCTAACCTGCGCAACTTTTGCTTTCCGCATTTTGTTCATTCCCAGAATAAAAATCTTTTCGTGTTAAACTTTTGAGAATCCTGCAAGACAAAAACAATTCTCAATCGTCTCTTCATGTTAATCGATTTTCGTTTCGTATTAAGAGAAAAAATGCATGGAAATACAAAGTAGTTATTCGGGACCGTTGTGTTAATTCACGTTAACCAGTATTTTGTTTTAAACGTTTTCGAGTTAAAAGTATTTCACTGTAATTACTTCTCAATTTTTTTTTTGTTCATTTTTAAATTTGAAAATTTTCTATCTGTCATTTGATGTGTAAAAATTTCCGAAAAGTTCCGAACAGAAGCTTTTTGAGCGATAAAGGCTTGACACTATTATTTAGATACTAGGTTGTCTCCATTTTAAGCCCCTGTAGCTTAGAAACATTTAAGAATTTAGGGTTATAGTATAAGGGATGGGTGCTCCCGTTCCTTAGTGTAGGAGGACCAGAAGGAAGATTAGCCATAGTCAATACAAACTTTATTAACAATTCTCAACAACAACACAATTTCAACAACCTAAATTAAGAAATGCACCAACTACTAAATAGGAAAAGCAATAGCGAGGTAGACGAGATGCGAGAAGACTTTAAATAATCAGATCACTTACGTCTGGGCAATATCTTCTAATTCTTATCGACCTAATCTAATTTGACTCCTAATTGACAAATCGTCAACTTTAATATTACAATAATCATTTACGAAGTATCCACACTTCACTTTACGTTTAATTAATCACTGCTAGCAGTTAGCAATCTAATCTATGTGTCATCTAACTTGAAAGTTTAATCTTTATATACAAGTCTAAATTTACATACTGACATCTTCTTCTTCGGGGGAAGGTTTACAATAAAATAATTTTTAAAGACCAAAAATTCCCCAAGAGGATTAGTAGTTGAAAGAACGCGGATAAACCCGTCATAATAGTTTGAAGGTGGGAAATCAAATGAGCAGAAAAAAGATCTGTGTCTACAATGAAATAATTCATTTTTTAGGGGATTAATTAAATTGTTAACATCAAAACTTAGTTCTTATTCCAGCTGTTAAGAATATCTCTTGTGTAATTGTTACAAGAATTTCGAAAATTATCAATGGTACCCTATTCAATTTCGTTTTTGTTCAAATAATGGAATTAAGTTATGAGATGTAATTTTAAATTTAATTACTTATACAGGGTACCTCGAAACTCAACGTCATGTGGGAGCTGGGCAAAGGGGGGAGGGAGGGTTGTATCGGTTCTGGAGAAAATAAAAAAATAACTCCAATCAATTCGTTAAGTGATGACTAGTATAGTTTTGAAAATGTGAAAATTGACTCTCTCCATCACATTATTAGGTGCTGTCACCACAAATTTGAGAATTTCACAGTGAATTCTGTTTATTTTACAAAGCCGTGCTATTAATCACAGCCTTGAATGAAGCAAAAAACTTTGCCACTTTGGTTAGAACTAATGTATACAACTACTTGTGACAACTTTTTTTTTAAAAAAATGGAAATATGGGGATTTTTTGTTGTTTTTAGATTTGTTTATAGTACATTTTATGAAAAATATGCTTAAATTAAGAAGAGGAAAAGAAATTATTATTACTAAAATGGGGAAAAAAATGGGTAAAAGTTGAAAAAATAACATAAACGCGGCCCATTCTGTACCAAAAGCTTATGAACAAATTTTCAATTTTTCAATTCTGATGTGTTGCTGTGATATTCTATTTTGAAGTGACCTTCAGGATAAGAGAAATTTTAAGTTGTGAAATTGCTTAAAAGAACAGTGATTATAATAACTTAAGGGACTGTAAATTTTGTAATAAAACAGTGATTGATAAATCTGAAGGTTAAAACACTTCTACTATTATACAGAACTTACACAAAAAATTTCAGTTAATTATTTTCAAAACTCTTTTAGCAATCGTTGTCCCCTTTTGAGCCTTTTGAAACAAACACATTTCGAGTAAAACGCTTTTTAAAGTATAACACCTTGCTTAAAGAGATGGTATCTGCTCTTGCTAAAACACTTATAGGTTTTGTTCTAGCGAACGGAAAATAATAATCTTGGTATTTTTATAAAGCTAATAAGATGGCCTATAAAATAAAATCAGAAAAAAATTTTCAACGTTTGGCAAAATTCCCAATTTTAGGGTAGTCGTATGCCTTAACATAGTTTTGCTCGGTTTGATGTCACTCGGCTATGTCACCTAACTTTGACTCTCTATAAAAAGAAAAAAATAATCCATACTACTAAGGCAAGTTATTTCAAAAGATTACCTATTTGATTGAGATTCCAAAATGGTGCTACTTTTCTAGCCATAACAATTATTGTGACTTTTTTTCAACAAAGTGAGTTCACTTAAAAAAAAAAACTCCAATCTAAAGTGTGTCACTCAATCCTAGCATTAAATTTTTTTTAAAAAACCCGGAAAGCATTTTTGTAACACTCTAATGCAATGCTTCTCAAACTATCAATATTTACGACTCAATTTTCAATTATAATTTCCATCGCACCCCATGCCTACAATAACAATACATTGAATGTGATAATAATGTACTTTGACGCTAAAGCAACATACGACTTCAAATATAAACCGTACAAATTATCAAGATAAGTATGAAATTTTGAATATGACAAACACATGGGAGTCACCAGTAATTATTAAACTTGTTCTCAACATGGTATTGATAAATTAATTATTAAGCACATTGTGCAGTACTGATACATTTATAAATATATTATATCAGTTTAAATGTACATTTTATCTTTTATTATGTCAGAATGGTTTTTTTTTTGTTTTTTGCTTCCTTTTAGTAAATTAATATTTTTTAAAGTAATTTTTTAATTTCGACTTTTCGATATGATAGCGCCCTTCAAATCGGGTCATCATGCTCCCCTAGAGGAGTGTGTCCCACAGTTTGAATAAATTAAAGGTTCGAATTTTGTTTGCTTTCTAACTTCTTTCAAACCATTCGAAAATATAACCGAACTGTCCCAAATGAATTACTGAAGCAGTAGAAGAAATAAATTTAACTAGTTACTCACGACTCACAAGAGGCCCCTTTAAAAAATTGTAGAGTTTATATTCGTGTAGATGGCAAACATCCATACCCGCTTGACCATGAGTTTCGGGGCGCTTTGTATTCATAAACTTTTTGTTGCAAGTTCTTCAAATTCTTCTCCCACTTATTAGTCAACGAGCTAATATGTGAGTACCCAATTTTGAATAAAAAGGCTAGACTTAATATTAACTAGTTATTTTAAACCTCAGAGTCTTGTGCGGGGTCCGAATGTCCAGAGGGTCAAGAATGCAGACCGAACGAAGAGGGCGAATACATGTGCCAATGTAAACCAAACTTCGGAGGAAAGGATTGCAAGACAAATCTGCTGTGCGAAAAATTGCAGCCCATGTGCCGAGACATGGGGGCTGAATGTATAATCGAAAATTCGGAAGCCCTCTGTAGATGCCCTTGGGGACAAATTGTTGGAATACCATCCGGAATATGTGAAGGTATGAAGCAATTGTTTTTAATAAAATGTTTTAGGAAAGTATTAAGAAATTTTAATATTGTTTGAGATATAAAATGTTGCTACGAATTTTGAGTAATTAGCACTTGATTTTATCTTAAAATAGTGTAAATAATTTTATTCTGCATGTTCTTTTTAATAAGCTAATATTACTTTCTGTTCCATTTATTTTATGATAAAAACTGCAATATTCGTAGGCAACATTGTCTCTTACTTTATAATTACGTTTCAATGAGTGAAATATTGGAGATACAGTCTTGGCATAATTTCTGGCGACTTGACTTGGATGCTACTCGAAATGACTGGAGTTAACGTCAGAACCTATGACGCAAGTGGATTGTTTGAGAAAGCGGTAGAACGTAGCCACACTAACTGTAAACACTGATTACTTCCTGAATTTGAGTTAGTACTACTTCAGCTGTTTAAGTGTTCAATTCGGTATTTGCCTACGACCGAGTGGTTTCTCGAGGATGCCCTTTGTCGTTACTTGCCTGTATGTTTAAACATTTAAAGCTGTGCCTGAGTGCTGGAGAAGGTGTAAAAGTTTTCTGGAACTTACTGTACAAGTTTTATTGTATTGTTTAACCTGTATTTAAAGGACTGCTTTCGTCAATAAATTGCATCGCTCTTGAAGAACTGTTTTATTCCTAAGAACTGACAGCAGAAAGATCGCGAACCCCAATCTGCGCAACAATATAAACCATTCTAAATATTGATGCAAAAAAAAGCAACAATTTTTCTTCCCTTGCAGTTCACAGAAGTTCTTTTTGTTTTAAGATAAAACCAATATTGACAATAGAAAATCGGTCACTCTAGTATATTGGTGCCGCCCATCCGGTATAGTGGTTAGTGACGCTGACTGTGCGGTGCCGCAGGGCCTGGGTTCGAATCTCAGAGAAGGCATGGATGTTTGTAAATGTATAGTGCCTTCGTGTGGCATGGGAGTAAGCCGTCGATCCGCAAATTCCCTCGTGAGGTTGGTGGAATGGTAAGGTATGAGGGAATCCCCAGATCTACCCAGGGTGCTCTCCCTCAAAATTGGGGTGGAACCTAGCAAAATAGTATTCTCGCCTCAAAGCTCTCTAAGCGCAAAGGTGGTCAAAGCTAAGGCTAACGACAGGCGTAAGCATCTAGCCGTTTGCTGCGACGAATTTTGTGGACCTTGATCTGATGTTATTGTCGATCAGGTGGCATAAGTAACAACAACAACAACAGAAAATCGTTAATAGATGCATATATAATGAAACACCGCTAAAAATGTTTGTAACTGGTGTATTCATTTGAATGAAAGCGCCAATAGAAAATAATGAACTAGATATTCGTCTCAAAAACAGTCACCAAATTATCTCTCAACATTTCTAATTCACCATCAGTTAAAGCCAACATCTTTTGGCCTTTCATACTCTGAGTCTTACTATAGAAAAATGCCAGACACTCGTAAACTTGTTCTATATATATATATATATATCACTCAATAAGTCATGGGCCTAACTAATTAAACAACAACTTTTCTGTAAAACTGAACTTTATTTATCAAGATACTATACCCTTTAAGAGTGATACATGCAGCCCAGTGCTCTTCTAATTTTTTAATACCTTTTTCGTAGAACGATTTGTCTTTGCTCTCAAAATAGGCTTCTACTTCGGTAATCACTTCTTCATTTGAACCAAACCTCTTTCCCTGCAGCATTTGCTTAAGATCTGAGAACATCCAGTAGTCACTGAGGGCGAGATCTGGACTGCACGGTGGGTGGGAAAGTAATTCGAAGGGCAATTCGATCAATTTGACCATCGTTTTCATGGACTTGTGTCACGGAGCATTGTCTTGGTGAAACAGTACTTTTTCTTTTGAATTTGAGGACGTTTTTTTCTTTATTTTTTCATTCAGTTGATCCAATGATGCCCTGTAATATTCACTATTAATTGTTTTGCCTTTCTCAAAGTAGTCAAAAAACAAAATCAATTGAGAATTCCAAAATACGGACGCAATAACCTTGTCAGCTGACGTTTGAGTTTTTGATCACTTTGGACGCCTTTCACTGGCTTTTGTCCACTCAGCTGACGATCTTTTTCATTCAGGAGTGTAGTAATGTATCCATGTTTCATCCACCGTCACATATCTATGTAAAAATTCTTGTTTATTTTGCTTAAATAGCTCCAAACAACGCTCTGAATCGTCAACGCGTTGTTGTTTTTGATCAACTGTGAGAAAACGCAGCACCTACTTTGAACACAGCTTTCTCACTGACAAATGATTATGCAAAATAGCAAATGCACTGCCTTCTGATACCTTTAAACTCTCTGCTATCTCACGCAACTTCAATTTATGATCGGCTAAAACGATTTCATGTTTTTTTTTTATGATATCTGGAACAACTGCAGAATTTGGGTGACCTGAACGTTCAGCGTCGTTTGTGTCTGTACAACCACGTTTTAAGTCAGCATACCATCTTTTAACAGTTGCTTGCGATGAATCAGAGTCCGGATAACATTTTTCAAGCCGTTGTTTTGCTTGAACAGTGTTTTTCCCCATCAGAAAGCAATGTTTGATTAGCACACGAAATTATTTTTTCACCCATGGTGCCACTGTTGCTACAAAGAACCACTGTAACTTTATAACTAAACAAGATATTCTCTCGAAATTTTGTCAAGTGCCGTTTAAAAGTTAGTACTACTAGGTTAGGCTTAAAAAAGTTAGAAGATAGCGCCATCTATATGTTAGGCCCGGGACTTATTGAGTGATGTGTTATATCTATATATATAACTAATGAGAGAATAGGGATCATTACTGGCTAACAAAAAAAGTCAGGAAATTTTAAGATCTACCAGCACCCAAATTTCAACAAGACTGCGAAATGCTACATGAAATACAATTCTTCATTTCGTGTCAGATTGTACTTCTGCCTTTTTCTGCGTATTTTTCTCATCTTTCACCATGCAACAGATGATTGGAAAACTATTGGCTCAATATACAGCACACCAAGGGATTTTTGGCCGCATGTAGTACATCCTAAGGAAACTTCAGTAGCCGCTTTCTTTCTGTGCCAAAGCGTGTCGCAGTAGGTATTACCAGCCACTCTTTCTACATGAAGTATGAATTTATTCGTATTCCACAAGGAGGGCATGTTGTTTCAGTTATTGCACCCTTGCATTTTACTTTATTTGTCCAGTGAAGTAATTTTGATATTTGAGTCCTTTACAGTGATGCATTTTAGACAGTTAGTAGTGCGCTTTTACATTGGAATTATATATCACAGCATTTTTCCCTTTTCATTTGTATTCATTTAAATAAGTTTAACATATACATATACACATATACGAGTGCAATAGTTTTGAAGTAGCAGAAATCTGATGTGTATTTGAAAACACTTAAACTTTCGCATAAACTTGTATAATTTTAATCAAACGACATTGGGTCTTCAACAAACTATATGATTAAATATTGAATGTAAAATATTTGAAGAAAACATACTTCAAGTTCTTAGAAATTATTCGGTTGTTCGGAAAGTAACTTCGTTTTTTCCCGACGGAGTATTTAATTGTATTTTTTCACACCCAACTTCACATTTAAGCCGCATAATTGAAAGCTGAGACATATAGTAAGGTTGCTTGTGAAAGAGTCCAATTACTTCTACGCAGTAATTTTTTATTGGTGCCCTTTCACATATGGAGAATGAAAAGCAGCATTTTTCAACAAATTGTACTTTCTTACTATCAAAAAGGTAAAAATGTTGTTCAAGCAAGAAAAAAATTAGCCGATGTGTATGTAGATGAATTAACAATACCTCAGTTTCCAAACTGGTTTGCAAAATTTCTTTGTCTGGTAATTTTGATGTTCAAGATGCATCCGTTTCTGGATGGCCAGTTGAAGATGATTAAGACCCAATAAAGGCATTAATTGACTCAAACTAGTGAATAATAACTCTTGAGTTTAATGAAAATTTTAAATTTATTGAATTCAACTCTTCATGACCACTTGAAAGGCTTGGGTTTAACCTCAAAGCTCAAGATATGGGTTCTTCATGTTCTTACGGAAATAAATTTGTGGCGTCGCTTTGACATCTGTGGTTTGTTTTTTAAGCGTATCATCACTGGGGAAGAAAAATGGGTTCTCTATAATAATGTCAAACGCAAGAGATCATGGAGATAAAAGATGAACCAGTTCAAAGCATTTCGAAAGTCAATATTCATAAGAAAAAGGTGATGCTATCTGTTAGGTAGGATTTCAAAGGAATTTTTAGCCGGACAATACAACGATTACTGTCTACAGATGAACACATTGAGTGATTCCCCTAAATAGAAAAGGTCAAAATTGATCTAGAGAAAAAGTGTAGTGTTCCACCAAGATAATGCGAGACCTCCTGTAAGTCTGGTAACTCGCCAAAAGCTTTTTCAGCTTGAATGGGAGAGATATATTGCTACACCCAAAATATTCTCCAGATCAGGCGCCTTCTAATTATCATTTGTTCCTGCCTTTACAAATTTTTTAGATGGTAAAACCTTTTAATTTAAATGAGGCGGTTAAAAATCCCCTGGATCAGTTTTTTTGCCGGCAAAGAACACAATTTTTAAATTCGTGGAATCATGCTACAGCCAGAAAGATGGCAAAAGTATTGGACCCAAATGGACAATATATAATTTAATGAAATATTTATTCACCATATGAGAATTTTCTTTCGTTACCACACTTTCCGAACAACCCAATATTATGTAGCTAAGATTAAACTTATTTAAGTATCACTGAGAAATTTCCCTTTTTATTTTAAACTGAATCTGCATTTTTCCTTTTAGATTTATGTAATTCTGAAACGTGTTTTCATGGACGATGTGAGTTCCTTACTAATTCTAAGGTTGAACGAAACTACAGATGCATGTAAGTACTTTCAGCACGTACAGTTTTTTATATGTACTATGCGACAATGAAAATGTTACACCAAGATGGAATGGGTGAAATATTATGCTTTCAGGATAAGCCTATACCACCAAGTTATGCAAAGTATGGGAATCGCAAAGCTCTCATCTTATGCTGTGAAGGATACCTTCGAGAATCCATGTCATTATTTCTGTCAGGGAAGTTATTGTGGAAATTCTTTACCTGGTTTAGAGGCAGCTCCTGAATACAGACGATTTTACGAAAGCTATTGTGACTGGGTTGAGATGAGTACACACACAGGTTGATTTATACATCTCAATTGACACTCTCTTAACCTTGTGTCCATCTGGTAACGATGGTTGTAGCAAAGAAATGTGGCAAACTGAAGAGTGCAGGTGCAACCTGAGTGACATCAGCTCACGTAGCTCAGTTCATCCATTGATTAGTGATGGAGGCCCACATGTCACTCCTGCTACCACTTGGTAGCATGTACGTTTGATGTCCTCAAATCACCCAGTCGATTGGTTGCTAGTGGTTCACACTCAAGGAGACCATCCATTAAGAAGACTGTCATTGACCCCACGAAACAGGAAACTCCGTTTGCAAAAGTGCAGAGTCAGAATGACGCGGAAGATGGCCATGCTTCTGGGTTCGCCTCACGCTTCTGTTTGTCCAGTGACAGTCGTCGTATACAAGAAAGCACCGGCGTAGTAACAAGTCCAATTCGGCCACATATGTAGAATGGTCTGCAACGCACCCCTTCTGTTCTAGGCTGAGATCATAGTTTGTAATAAAGTCTATATTCTTTTATGATTCTATTGCATGTTTCTGTTCATATATTTCTCTCGTCTTTTATTTGTATCCCAGGATGAAACGCACGAATACAACAACAACAATATGGAATGATCCACCACGTGACAACTGACCATCATGGCTTAGACTGCCATTGCGTTCGATAGAAAAAATCGTACTCTTTTCCGTATTCAGGGTGTTGTGGCTGCGCAATGACACGGAAGATGTGCTGCGGTCAATGATACTCTCCCTTTATCGGGTGATGCCCATTGCCTTTTATCAGAAATACATACCCTATTGCACACTACACGCATCTACCAATGTGCTCTACGAGATGTAGAGATATTTTTCTGGTCATTCGTGTCAGATTTTTCCACAATCGAACACGCGTGGAACGCGATTGGATGCCACTTGCACATGCCCTGCCACTATCACCTTCAGCAGAGGAACTGAACTGTGACAAATAGACTCAGTATCACAAATAGACGCACCATGACGTTACTCTCATAGACTCAGTATCTAGATTTGTAGCTTCTTGTCTCGTCAACCAGGGAGGTCCTACAAACCACTGAATGGGGATGTTCTTGTTTGGGTTTTCGAATATCATTTGAAAATAAACACAAAATATTTTCTGTTGCTCTCTTTGTTTGCCGAGTTTTTTCACTTTCTGTCCATTCTTTCTTGGTGTTGCAGTGTCACCTAGTATATTCTACTTTTGTGCATTTTGTTTTATGAATTGTAAAAAAAAATCTGAAATAGATCTTCAGATTTTTAGTGTAAGTCTTAGAAATACTGTAAAACAAAAAATGACCAAAAGTTCATTCAAACATTACTCATTATTAATGCCATTTATGTGTCTTAAGCAATATTTTATTATTTCAGATGTGATGCAGGATATACCGGTTTACGATGTGAAACCAAAATTATAGACAATTCGGGTAAGTTTTATTTTTTTTATTTTGTTTATTTTGGAAAACTATTTTATAAGACCAATGATTCAAATTATTTTATATCTCAAATTTGACGCACCTTTCATTATTATATATTTCTACTGTTAAAATAATATAAAATAATATCTCATATCCTGAAGAAAAAGAATGCTTCTTTCAAAATTATTTTTTAAGATAACTGATAGCTCTCTTATTTCTCTTTTTCCTAAAGAAATTTTTAAGCCTCACACAGGGTTTTCTGGTACATGCGTATTAACCCCATCGCCAACCTTTGACGAATTATAACTTAAGAATGTAATAGATTGCCATAACTCCTAGTAAAATTTTTAGTGATTAATCTTTCGCATGCAGATAATCTTTGGCAACAAATAGCTGATGTCATTAAGTTGTAGCGTTTATTTTAAATGGACTAAATTCATGAAGGTCACGGGATAACTGTAATCACGTGAGTTTTTTTTAATTAAATTAAAAATTGACATTAGATAAAAATTTCAAATTTGATAGTTGGTAAGGATGTCAAAGTATTAAGATATCTTCAAAATGTTTTCAAAATAAAAATTCAAAATATTATTTTTATTTTTTAAAAATAAAATGCATGTTGTTTATGTATGTGCGCTATTGTTGCTAAATAATATATATTTTAAAACTAAAGCTTTTGTGAAAAGTAAAAGGTGGCAACAGTTAGACGTATGACCTGATTGCGATTATGACGTCACATGAATTTAGCCCATTAGGCTATTTTAAAATGTTGTGTAAATGATTTACTATAATTAATTCATTCATTAAGTTCTGATGCATGATGCATTTTCAGCTTACAGAAAATGATTTTGTAGTTAGAAGTTATTTTGCAAATTAATATCTCCGGTATGAAACCATATACACAAAAAGCAGAATAGAATGTATCTACCAAAATCTTGAAAAATACGAAACTCAAGAATCATATCCTGAAAATCAAATTCAATCTTATGTTTGAAAGAATACATGATTGTAAATATTTCCTCAGTAATTACTTTATTTCTATCTTTGGATGCATTGAAAAAGGAATTGGCGTATTTTCATTTCTCACAATAGTTTCTCATATCTATTTAGAAATTCGTTACAGATCTATGATTTTTTCTCTCTTTTAGGTGAGCTTATAAGATTTGCGATTTTAGTCTCCATGAATGTTATCTTGTTCATTTTGATTTCTGCCATGTTCTGCTTCCTTTGTGCTAACAAGAGTAAACAGATAGTGTAATCCGGAAGATTTCTTTCCTTCAAGTGACACACAATAGTTCATTGTTTTTTTACTTACCTGTCGAGAAGTGGTTAAAAGCACCTTCGTATTATGAGATTGCATTTGTAATACACTCATAAAAGCCTTTGGAAAAATAATTAAAAAGTATTTATAAAAAAATTGGTTTCTGGTGATTTTTTAAAAGTATAAATGTGCTTTTTTAAAGTAATACACACACACAGAGTGTTTTTTTTAACTCACACTATTCAGAGCCTTCTGGAGATCGATGTAACAACCTCAATGGCAGGGACATCTTAAGACTTCTTGAGGCCCTGGGCCCCTATGGAAAAGTAGGCCCCGCCTGCAACATTTTTTTTGAATTTGGTAATGCTAAATATTATTATGTATGTAAATTTCTCCTGAAAGTTTCATAAGTTCATATAGGTTTTATGTAAAGTTGAATAATATAGCAATTTATATTAAATAGAGGTTTTATTTAAAAATTCATTTTCGGAAGAATTTTTTAATTATAAATTTATAATATTATTAATTATGTCTTCAAAATCAAATATAAATACCATTTCATTTTCAATATTCATAAAGCCAGGTAGTCACAGTCACAAACTCGTGGCCAACGTTGTCGAGTCGTGGGTTGGAGCCACAGTGCAACTGAAGACCCACCGTGTAGAGGAGTTACGTTAATTCTGTCATGACTCAAAATCCTCACATGGAGCGGTGCAGTGGTTTGAAGAGGGGATGCCAGTTCAGGTGTAGTTCAAAATTACGAAATGTGTCATTTCGCGAAGCACTCGTGTTGTTTTACAGTGTGCTGTTAAAAAACACTCCCTTACGCAATATTCATCATTCACAGATATATAATTTTTTTTATTAATCTTCAATTTTTGCATTTCTTCTTCTTGCTTTTTCTTCAGTTTTTCGCATCAAAGATTAGATATTACTTGAAATGTTGACGTTCCAAATTTAATGCCTCCTCTTGAATATTTTTATGGTAAAATTTCGATATTTTCTTGCAAATTGTTTTAATTTCGGTCTCTCATTCCAAATAACGAATATTCTAAAAACAACAAGAAATAACTCAAATATCTCCTCATATCTTTTACAGCGCGTCTGTGTGATGCAAATTAAAGAGTCAACCATTTGTTTGAAATTCTGTTCAATTTAAATTTTCTACAAGAAAATGTGATGAAACATACACGCGCAAATCGAAATTAATAGAAAGGGATATTATAAAATCTCCTATATAGTACTGTGTTGAACAAGAATTTCTCTATTTTTGATTGTTACTCTTAACATATTAAAGTATTGTACATGTGGGAAAAAAGAACATGGAAAGCTACGCAATAGAATTGAAACTTCTCTGGCGACGTTGGCCTTAAATGCAGGAATAGATCTAATTATATTAAACTGTTGAGAGAACTTACTTTCATCATATAAAATTCGAGCTTCATTTATTGTATAAAAATAATATTTTTATTCAATTTTCTGCATCATCATTTTCTAAGAAAGACACAATAGGTGTGTAGTAACTGAAGTAGGATATAAAAATCCTCGATTGTAAATCAAGAAAACGTGAGAAAACTGCATCAATTGTGGTTCCGCACGTATATTGTTTTTCCATCTCTAAAATCAATATTCATTGTCAAATTCAGTGTCCGTTTCAAGAATTCAATGAGTGGATTTGCTTCTTCTGAAGCAAAATTAACATTAAAGTCTCCAGTTAAGTTAAACGGCTTTTAATCATCATCAGATCCAATAACTGCAGCAGTCTCTGGTGTGTACAGCCCTGAAACTTCATGGATAAAGATGATAAAAGCTGCAACAGAGCTACCAGGTAATATATAGACTTTCGCCTGGACTTGCTCTGCTCTATAGTTTTCCTTTTTTTCTTTTCTTTTTTTTCCTTTCGCGAAACTCTTTTCCTCTTTTTGCATTTGTTCTAGGTATTCTGACCAGAATTGATTTTAATTTAATAGAAATAAAAGTTAATAATATAAACTTAAAGCATCACTCACAGAAGTCACTGTGTTTGTTTACAAGACGCTATCCGTAGCAATTCTGGCATGAACGTTAGTGACATATACACAATGCCCCAGACACTCTCGTAAGGGGAAGAACCATATAATGGTAATATTTTGGGTGCGTTTATTCGTTGAAAACGGCACGTTTATTACATAAAAGCTACAAAAATACTCCACGCTAGTTCGTTACGAGAGTAGCACTTAATGTCACCAATACCTATGCGCCTTTCGTTCATAGCAGCAAGATGCCACACAATCCATACCTCTGATGCAATTCCCTTTGCAATCGTCCAACTTGTTCACGGAAATGACGCAAGTCGCGTGGTATTCTCTCGCTCTCTTTTCATCCCGCTCGCTATCTCCTCACTATGGCGACGATTAGGGGGGATGGTGAGGGAAATCACTACTTCCTTTCGCTTTTTCCCTGTTCCGCAAAACTGGGTGAATTTCCCATTTACTCTCGCGCCTAAAGAGGTTTCACTTCCAAAAGGATTACAGAATGCGCTTTACAATCGACGGAATAGGCATTTAAAACATTTCAAAGGCTTACAAACACGTGTGAAAACAACACAATCCACGTCACTGGACTGCTACAATAAACCAGAGATACGTGAGTGCAAACGTTGAAGTGCGATATTGCCGCCGAGGTAGAGGTAGAACAACCCCGTACTTAGTTTTCAGATTGCCTCGCAAAATCCAGAAGAAAAAAAAACAGGCAGTTCAATTAGGACTTTACAACCAGAGCTCCTATTAACCCTTTCGTGGGCCTCAGAATAATTACTTCCCATCTACATGATCTTACAACATATACCCGTGAGAAGCGCAAACTCCTTATAATAAATTGGTCTTGCTATTATAACGATGGGAAGACTAATTTCCGCTTCAGTTTTGTGCTACTACACATAATCCAGCGATCATGACATCTGAAAATCGGACAAAAAAAGGATACTAAAGAAAAAGTACTTTGTCTAAAAGCTGTCGCTGTATATAACAATGTCATGGGAGGGGTTGACCCCTTCGATCAAAGAAAAAAATACCAAATAATAAGGAGATCTGTAAAATGGTGAGGGCCTTGCCATCATAAATACACTCTTTTGCAAAAATAATCGAAGCACCATGAAAGGAGCGGTTGTTTTTAATGAAATTAAATATGTGTACAGCCCATACACAGTTATAAGATAATAAAAAAAATCATGGCCCTAAGGTCCATCCCCGGCTCACTATTACTGCTTGAATGTTAAAATCAGTAGCTGGTAGAACCACCCCAGGGAGCAATACATTCTTGGACACGTCTTGGAAGAGGTTCCTAATGCCATCCTGCGATACATTCTATCAAGTATTTACCAGCTGTTGCTCCAGATCTGCGATATTTTAGGGTGCCCGAATGTAGCACCCTACTATGTTTCACACAAGTTCTATTGGTGCAAGGTCTGGTGACTTTGCTGACCAAGGAAGAGTATTAACAACACGAACGAAGTCCAAAGATATGGGAGCGGTAAGAGGCCTGTCATTATTTTGTTGGAAACCGCCCTCCGGATAATGTGACATGAAGAATAATAAAACCGTCCGCAGGATGGTACCAACATATCATTGAGCTGTTAAAGATGTATCGAAGATGACCCACTGATACGAGATCGCATCAAACATCGTCATTCCAGGGGTTATGGCTGTATTCCTTTGTAAAACAAAGGCTGATTGAAACCACTGGCCCGGGTCTCTTCAGACAAGGAAATGATGTCATCAAATTCAAGAGTAAAGTGAAATTCATCGTTGAGAACTATACGATGCCAGTGCTATGGCAACCATAATGATTGGCTGCGAGACTACTCCAGACGATTACACCTATGTTGTTGGCTCAAAGGTAGACGTCTCAAAGGCCGCTGTGAGCGTAATCCCGCCTCAGCCAAGGGCCATGGAATGGTGGAAGGTACCACGGGGAAGGGGGCAATGAGCAGCCCGCTGTACGCGTTGAAAAATAGAGAATAGAACAATAACAGGATCTTGACTCATTTTTGTGCATCTGGGCCTTCCAGAGCGTTCATTTCATCCATAAGTTCCTCACAGCAACCATTGCTGCCAGAACCTTTGCACATCCGTGTCTGTACGATGCAAGTAACGACCAATTGCTCGGTGTGACCACCCAGCTTCAAAAATTTCAACAATGCGACCACGTTTGAAGTCAGTCAGTTGCCTAAAAGGTCTTCGAAAACAATGTGATTGTATCATTTCTCTAGAGAATCACAACGGCGAAAACGAACAAAGATAAATTTTCCTCCTCTCCGGTTTTATATTTTCGGAATTTCTCAGCAGAAATGCACTCTACAATCGCAATTCATGTTCATTGGCTTAGAAAGTGTGAGAAATCATACGACAAAGATGGTCCAAAAGACGATGTAGGAAATATCGCAGAAAGGGATAAGAAAAGAGGACCCGCTACATGGTTGCAGAATGTGATCTCACTTTGTGCATTGCAACATGCTTCTCATCTTTTCATGGCAAATAATCCCAATTAAATTAAATTTTTTTTATGGGTCTGAATGTATCCTTGGGAAGTATTATTTACACTCCCAAGTTTTAAGTATAAACATAAAATTCGGCAAAATAAAACAATTTTTTTAAATGCTATTGTTTAATAGTTAATAAAACATAAAAAACTGCGAGAAATTTAAGAGACAAATAAATGGCCCACGAAAGGGTTAATTAGGTGAAGGGATAAGCCTAGAGACATTGTAAAACTCGATAATTTTTATTCAATCTAATATCCTAATATATTAATTTCCTAATGGCAAGCACGCATTTGGTGCAAAATAAAAGTAACAACAAAGATTCACTTAACTTTACATGAAGATCTGAATAATAGCCATGCAGGTTGCAAATCAAGAATAATCACAAAAAACAGTATTGCAATCTTCACACGTTTTAATATAACACGTCAATTCTAACAACAAATAGTCAAAGACATCATTTACACTTGAAACTGCAAAACCTTGCCTTAGAATTACACCACTTTATACCACTTCAGATCTCTCCACCACTGTGAAGGTTTTCAATTACAACATATCGTAATTAAAATTAAACAGAAATTTAACTTTAATGTTTCATGCAATGTAAGCATTTCAAAAAAGTTGGGTACGAAGAGGCTATTTAATATTTTATGGTAACAAAAAAGTAAAAACAACTTTAAAAATATAATTCCTTATTTAAAACATACAAAATCAAAACAGCATTTCAAAAAAAAAAGTGCTAGGTTGGGGCCGGTAAATGATTTGTATCTCTAAAAACATTATTCTTGACATTCTATTTGATATCGAGACATAAGTATTAAGGGAAACAACAGGTGGTAAACAATTTAAATTCACGTAAGCTAAATAAAAGGATAAGGTTGATAAGGGGAAAGGAATATAAGGAAAAAGTTCATAGATAACGAATTCCTTTTGCATACGAATTCAGTTCTAAGCAAATAGCGAAGATTTTGGATTCTAATAATTAGCTTAAGGATGGCGCTTTTCTATTTTGTTTTGATTCTTTCTTCAGAACTTATATTGCAAAATGGATTAAATGCAAATGTAATACAAACTAAAAAACAAAATTTTGAAGAATTTGATGAAACTCTGAACAACAACATTGGATCAGAATTACTAACTAAGCAAGCAAATGAAGGTAAGTGCTTCATATCATAAAGGATAAACAAAACTTATTGATCTTTTTTATAATTTTAAACACAAATAAATTTATAAAGTTGAAAAATAATATTTCATTTGCGATTAACCATAATATTTTGAAGAATTAAAAGTATGAACGTAAACATTAAACGTAAAAATTTTGAGTTGATTATTACGTTTAGCATTATCTATATTGGGATTAATTACATTATAAATAAAAAATGTGTTTTTAGATAATAACTTATATCTTTATAATTATCTGCAATACTTAATATTGTTAGATCCTTCCCTGAAAGTGGAAACTTTTGCAAAATGATCCAGTCTATCATTACTGTTCAGAATGGTCACAGGATGTTCAGAAAAATTATATAAAAAAATTAATTTTTTTTAGCTTCATTCAAAAAAGGGAGTTTATTTGTGACATTAGATAACAAATGAATAGTTGACTAACTGAATTCTAATCAACGTTGTATTCAAAGTTGGCGATATTCCCCTCACCCTAAAGGGTCTAGACTCCAAGCGAGGGGTATCAAACATGCAGCCCACGACGAGCATTTTTGAGGCATTTTATAGGTACACAATAATCAGCTTAGGTCATAGATCGTGAAATTTGTAGATTTCTCCAATATTTTCTAGAAGAATCCATAGGGTTGCGAACTCGCCAAAAATGATGCCAACTTGGCTCTTTTACCAGGATTTCACCAAATTTCCATTAAACCACCATTAAAATGTAAGGAACGGCGTGGCTTGTGAATAATGCAATTTTAGCAAAAAATAAATGCATTAAAAAGTAATGTTGACGTGTTACACATATAGATTAAATTATTTGCACTATTATAAATATTCTTACAAAAATTCGTATCAATAATATAAGAAAATATCAAAATTTCTCCCGAGATAGGAAATATAGTAGCAAAGAAAAGATGTCAAAAGTCAGGACGTAAACATAACACTTTTCTTGTTCCTTTATTTATGTTCATTGTAATATATTATTCGAAATAAATTCTAATGTTTCTACGAATACTAATTTTTAGACGAGCCAAACCAGCTGTGTGAAAAAGTAGAGCCCTTGTGTCGAGATATGGGAGCCGAATGTATAGTTGAAAACTGGGAAGCATTCTGTAGATGCCCCTGGGGACAGACTGTTGGATTGCCATCTGGAATATGTGAAGGTAAGAAGTAACAACGTTGTTACTAAAATATATAATGAAAGTTAAAAAGAAACTTTAATTTTGTTTAAAATAAAATTTAAAACATTCTAAATAGGGATGCAAAAGCAGCAAAAGTTTTACTTCAATGTTTTAGAGTTGGTAAGAAGCATTATTAACAAAGAGTTTTGCTTATTAGATAAAACCTATATTGAAGGCAGAAAATTGATCTCAGACTAAAATCGCAAATTTAAAGAAACACCACCAATAATGTCTGTAATATTTCAACTATTGCAACCTTGTATTTCACATTATTTGTTCACTAAAGAATTTTGATACCTATTGCTCTTTAAAACGATTCGTTTTAAAAAAAAAACAGAAGTGCGTGTTTGATGCTGCATATATGATAACATTTTCTCATTTTGTATTATTTGAATTAATCCAAAAGTATACATATATAAGTGATAAAGTTTTGTGATAGTAAAGTGCCTAGTGTGTATCTGAACACACATAAACCTTTTGCATAAACTTGTGTAGTGTTAATCAAATGACATTGAGCTCTTTTTCAAAAATTATATAACTGATTAAACATTGAATGGAAAATTTGAAGACAAAATATTACATGTTCTTATTAATTAGCATTTGGTTGAGTTCAATTTTGTTTTTTAACTGACAAATTCTGATCTTTTTTTTAAAACTGAATCTGCATGTTTTATTTTAGATGTATGTAATTCTGAAACATGTGTTAATGGCGAATGCGAGTTTCTTACAAACTCCAGGGAGAAACCGAACTACATATGCATGTAAGTACTTGGAGCATGTACACTTTTTTCCATGTATTATGCGACAATGAAAATGAAAATCCGCGATTTGTCATTACATTAAGCAGTTTTCAAGGTAGGCACACCTCATCGAGACATGCAAATTATGTGATTTGCGCCGCGCTCTCCGGTTCATGTCGTTGTTTCTAATTCTCCAGAGTCTGACGAAGTTAGACGAGATCAATTAAACCATTAACTCTCAAAATGTCGAGCACAAGAAGGGGATCAGTGTAGATATCTTTGCTTGTGAAATCCATGCAACACATCATCTGTTCGGGGGAAGCCTGGGGCGATCTTGACACTTCGCACACATGGAGAAGATCTTTTTGTTCACTGAGAATAAGAGGCACCTGATGTGACCACTGGCAAGACGAGACAGAGTCTGGGAGCATCTGTCACACTCAAGAGCTAGGGCCAGACCGGGTCTATTACCCGCATACCAATGATAAGTGGGAGGCACCCACCACCAAATTTTGAGATTTTTTTAACGAGTATAGTTCCAGATAGGTAAAGGTGGATGTGGAGGGAGTTGAAACATTATAGCCGTCCTTAGCTAGTTTTTCCGCCATTTCATCGCCGTAAAGTTCGACATGAGATAATATTCACTGAAATTGAATATCATGGTGTAGCGATAATCTCCGGTTCATGTTGAATAGGATAAAAGGGTAAATAACTGCAGAATGGGCAATATCCATCCCATTATTTCTGTAGTGGAAATCATTGAGGACATTCTGTCCTTGGCTCAGAGAACACGTGTTAATAGCAGAAGTTGCCAGGCCTAATTCAAAGGGGGCAAATCCTGCAAACAGACAATTTTACGAAAGATGTAGTTCATGGTCCCACTCCTGCCGCCATCTTGCAGCATGTGTAATATACCTTTGATGTTCTTATATCACTTAAAATTATTATTCATCGATTATTGCTGTTGGACTGACCTCAAAGCATTTTTAAAGATTGTGAATAACGCCACAAAGTGTGCGATTTCAATTATACTATTTCAGAGTAAAATGGACGATGAAATGTCACAATGTTGTGTTTGTTCTCAGACGAGTTATGTTTGTTTGCTCAATCATATTCATTATTCATGAGCGTAAAGCTAGACATAGTCCATTCCGCCAGGACCGATACTTGGATCGCCCGAGTTTAAAGACCTAATGAGCCACCCCTCTAGATAATTTTTCCTATATTTTGACTAAATTTAACGTTGACGTTATAAACTCATCTTCCTGTATAAGAGTAAAAAGTAAAACATCAATAAAAATGCAACTAGACACAAACATCTCTTTTTTTTCTATATTGTAAGGCTAGATTTAAATTGAAAACACATTTTACTTCCTCAAAAATGCATATTGAATTTAAACATTCCTATATCTTTGGTAATATGAAACATATTGGAAATTTTCATAAAGCGAATCTTTTTTGAGATGCCATTGCTAAGGATCGATCCACGGTCCGCCGCCTGTACAGCTGCAAAAGAAAACTTTTTTATCTCGGTATCCTTAGCTCTGCCATCAATTTTGCTATCAAATGAAGGACGTATGTAAAAAGCAGACATTAATAGACTATGAACCAACACGCGCTATGCACTAACATTCTATTTTTTTAATCTATGCTGTGTTATTAGAAAATCGGATGGAATTTTAAGCAATTCTAATTTCGAGGAATTCCTTCTGCTCAATGGAAAAAAGTTTTTCAAAGCTATTGCTGTGGCAACTGGGAAAAAATCGGTCCAAAGGGTGCTTGAATTAGAAATTGCATCAAAAAAGTTTCGGTGTGATAAGGCCTTAAGTCTTACAGATAGTGTAAAACCAAAATTCATTAATCAATTCTTCATTAAAATAGCCCCAATTATGCGTCTTAAATAATACCTTGTTATTTCAGATGTGATGCAGGATATACCGGTTTGCGATGTGAACACGAAATTGTAGACAATTTAAGTAATTATTCTTCTTATTATTATTTATAACTTTGTTTAAAAGACCAAGTAAATTCAGATTAAATTATTTTTATCTCAAATTTAATACACCTTTTTATAAAAACACATTTTTCTACTGTTAAAATAACAAAGAATTAATTTGGCTGTACATTTTAAAATATCCTTTCTTAGATATGTAAAATTAACAGAAAAGAATGCGAGATTTTAAATTTATCTATATTCAAATCGTTAATAAGAGCCCTAATTCGATGTGGATGATAGCTTTTCAAAATTATTTTTAACTAAATACCGTGTTATTTGGTCAACGCGTGCTATATAAAACCTCTCATTTTATTTTCATTTTTCCGGAGCAGGGGGGAATATGTTAAGTTTTTTTTTATATTCGCCATGTCATTCTCTTTTTAGAGTTTAAACTTCTTAGAAATACTACAAAAGCACAATTATTCTGTCGGTTAAAATTTATCTTGAAACCCACAAACATTGTTTCGTGAACTGTTAACATAAAGGATGAAGGAAAATTCATTAACAAAGGTGACAAAAGATTTATTTAAATCCAGTATTATGAGGACTGGCCTTGGGTAGCCTAGTGGTTAGAGCATTGGACTCCAGACTGGAGGACTTGGGTTCGATGCCACCAAATACCCTCCGAGTACACACGGAGTACTTGTTTGTTAAATCAGTAGGTCTTAAAGCCTTGTGGGTGGTCGCAGCAGAAACTACGGGTGCAGGGTGCTGGTGAATATTTCCCTCCCTTCCAGTTCCGTGCCTAAATTATGGAGGTGGTGAAAGGAGGTGTCGCCATTTATCGTGTAGAAGTCCAACCTGTCTCAAGCTCTGGTAACTTTCATTACACCCCTTCGGGAAGAACACGAATATAAAAAAACATTATGAGGCCAGAAAGCCTTCAAGCAATTAGCGCTACACACGTTAGTACGGAAACAACAAAAAATACAAGCAGTTTTTTACTTACCTAAGCATTCGGGTACCTTCTTACGGTTATAGTGAAGGAATTCTAAACAGCAAACCGAAAGATCTGTTCGGTGTATGGAGGAACTATTAGTTACGTAGTTCATTATTGGTTTAAAAATTGCCGATAAAATAGAATGTTATTCTTGGCGATGAGCAGAGAGAAATTGTCAGTCAATGCTAATGAATAATGATGATTTGACAGCAGATGTGAAATTAGATCCCCATGAAAAAATAATGAACTAGCTGGTAAATTCCATTGTGCAAAAACAGCTGTATTTTAATTCTAAATAATAGAGATGTTTTCTTGAGCTGGTGTTTGTTTTCCACATAAGTTTAGATTTCAAATCTGTGAGCAACGAGTGTAAATGTTGCCACATCAACAGTGACGAGAAAGGAAAATTGGTCCTTTTTTAAAGTGTAGAGTACCTGGAGATAAAAACTGGACCTGACTCCGGTACGCGGCCTGGCATTATCCTGTTGGGAAATACTTTCTGGATAATGTGTCATGTAGGATAATACAACCGTCCGTCGGATGGTACCAATATATTGTTGAGGTGTTAAAGATGTATGGAAGATGACTAGAGATGATTTGATGTGGTACGAGATTGCATTCCACACACTCACCCCAGAGGTTATGACTGTACTCCTTTGTATAAAAAAGGGGTGATTGAGACCGCTGGCCCCGGTCTATTCAGACAAGGAAATGAAGTCATCTCCTTCAACAGTAAAGTGAAATTCATCGTTGAATACAATACGATGCCAGTCCTATGGCAATCATAATGATTGGCTGCGAGGCCACTCCAGACGATTCCGTCGATGTTGTGGGGTCAAAGGCAGACGTCTCACCCAAGCTCCTTGAGATGGTGGAAGGTACCACAGGAAAGGGGGTAGTGAAGAGGCCGCAGTAAGCGTTGAATTGTAGACAATCAAACAATCACCGGATCTATCCTCGCATTTGTGCATCTTAGGCTTCCAGAGCGTTGATTTCACCGATAACTTCCTCACAGAAACCATTGCTGCCAGAACCTTTGCACAGCTGTGTCTGTACGATGCAAGTAACGACCAATTGCTCCGTATGATCAGCCAGCTTCAAATATTGCAACAATGCGACCACGTTTGAAGTCATTCAATTGCCTATAACGTCTCCGAAAATGTCGTGATGGCGTCATTCGTTTTTTGTCTAGGAAGTCACAACGGCGTAAAAGGACACAGACAAATTTTCTGCCTGCAACTAAATTTCCTGTCATTATTTCGCTAAGTTTCTATTGAATCGTCATTGCGGTGTAAGGAACAGCGTTTCTTGAGGAATATTGCGATTTTAACATAAAGTATAAATTCACCAAAATTAATGTTAACGTATTACACATTCTGATATAAATTATTTGCACTATTATAAATATTCTTTACTCAAAATTCGGAACAATATATAACAAAATATCAAAATTGCTCCCGAAATCGGAAATATAGTACCAGAGAAGGGATGTCATGTGTCAGGACGTAAACATTACACTCTTTTCTTGTTCTTTTATTTCTGGTCATTATATTATCTTATTTAAAATAAACTTACATTTCTATGAATATTAAATTTTTAGACAAATCAAATCTGGCGTGTGAAAAATTGGAACCCATGTGCCGAGATATGGGAGCTGAATGTATAATTGAAAATTCGGAAGCAATTTGTAGATGCCCCTGGGGACAAACTGTCGGATTGCAATCTGGAATATGTGAAGGTGAGAAATAACCATTGTTAATAAAACATAAGGGAAGTAAAAAGAAAATTTTGTTTGTTTGAGATAAAATGTAAAATATTTTAAATAGGGATGCTAAAGTTTTCCTTCACTGCTTTAGGGTTGGTGAGAAATTTAGAGTTTTCCTTAACACACAAAGGGTTTTGTTTATAAACTTATATTGATATCAGAAAATCGATCGCACGCTTAAATCGCGCATTTAAAGAAGCACCTCCAATAATGTCTGTAATATTTCAATTATTGCAGCCTTGTGTTTTACATTATTTGTCCACTTAAGAATTATGATGGCTGTTGCTGCATACATGATAACTGTTTCGCATTTCTTTATCTTATTTTGAATTAACTGAAATAATCCTACAGAATACATTTATAAGTGCTAAAGTTTTGTGATAGTAAAGCCTGATGTGTATTTGAACACACAAAAGCTTTCGCATAATCTTGTATAACTGTAATCAAATGTCATTGAACTCTCTTCAAACAATATATAATTGATTAAACATTTTTGATTGAGAACATTTATAACCCCGTGCACCACAAAGTATCACACGGGGGCTTTCTTAGGAGTGAGCGTGAAACACACATTACAAAGGAAAGAAAGATTACAACACGAACATCCATGTCTTCTCCGGGATTCGAACTCAGGCCCTAAGCACAGCAGTCAGCATCACTAACCACTATACAGGATGAGCGGCATTGATTTAATATTGAATGGAAACAAAACATTTCATGTTCTTATTCATTAGTATGTGGTTAAGTTAAATTTTGAATTTTCACTGACCAATTTTTTTTGTTTTTTAAAACCGAATCTGCATGTTTTATTTTAGATGTATGTAATCCTGTAACATGTTTTCATGGTGAATGCGAGTTTCTTACGAATTCCCGGGAAAAACCGAACTACAGATGCATGTAAGTATTTTGATCATGTACACTTTTTTCCATGCACTAGGTGACAATGAAAATGAAAAACCCCCGAGTGGCCATAATATTACGCAATTTTCAAGGTAGGCACACATCGAGAAATGCAAATTTCGTAAATGGTGCAGCACTCTCTTATTCCTGTTGAATAGGATAAAACACAAGGTAAAACTGTTGCTATCTGTATTCAGGATATTCCTAGGACCCACTGAAATGGAGTTGCTCTCGTTCTGCACTACGAGTATCATTTGAAAATAAACACAAGTTGCTCTTCGTTGCCTCTCTCTCTGTTTGGCGTGTTTTTGTTCACTTTTTGGTCACTCTTTCTTAAGATTGCACTTTGAATATCACGTAGTTCATTCTACTGTTATGTATTTTAGTTATAAATTTTGAAATATTTAGAATGCATTGTCAGATTTTTTGTCTAAAGGTCTAATTGCACAAACCTGCCTAGGAATAACTCGAGTCTCTTTAGAACAACCGTTTCAAGCAGCTGTGAGGATGAAGGGTTGCTGTAACCAAAATGATATGCCCTGATATCAGCCACGCCCTATCTTCCCATCAAAATTTACTAGCCGATTTTACTGCTTCCGAAAATGAACATCCGGTATTATTTCTTTTACTCCGCTCGCGCTTTAGTTGACGGTAGTTCAAATAAATGAATCGCCATTCGGTTTAAAAGATTATACGCCATTACGCTAATATGCTCCCTTTCTGATGCGCTTGACGAAGCTTAGGCTGCCTTCTTTGCCACCATCTTGTTTTGGACGAAGGAAGCCGAAGAACCCCATTGGCTGAAGTTTGGAGCATATCTTTCCGTTTAGTAGGAAAAAGCTGTTCGAAGCCATTTCTATGGCAACTGCGCAAAAATAGCTCCAAAGTGTTGCTTGAAAGAAAAATTACTCCAAATAGGTTTTTGTGTGATAAGGCCTTAAGTCTCATAAATAGCGTAAGCTAAAAATGAAAACAAAAGTCATTAAGCAATACTTCATCATGACGTCCATTTATGGGCCTTAAACAATATTTTGTTTTTTCAGATGTGATGCAGGATATACCGGTTTGCGATGTGAAAACAAAATTGTAGACAAATCAAGTAATTATTCTTATTATTATTTGTAAATTTGCTTAAAAACCAAGGAAATGCAGATTAAATTATTTTTATCTCAAATTTAATACGCCCTTTTATAAAAACACATTATTCTACTGTTAAAATGACAAAGAATTAATTTGCCTGTACATTTTACAATTTCTTTTCTTAGATATGTAAAATTTTCAGAAAAGAATGCGAAATTTTAAGTTTATCTAAATTCTAATCGCTAATAAAGGAACTAATTAGATGTGGATGAGACTTTTTCAAAAATTATTTTTAATTTAATATCGTTTTGCTTGTTCGACGCTCTATTACTACTCTAATTTATTTTTATTTTTCCGGAGCAGGGTGGAATATGGTAAGTTTTTTTTTATATTCGCCATGCCATTCTCTTTTTAGAGTTTAAACTCCTTAGAAATACTACAAAAGCACAATTATTCTGTCGGTTAAAATTTATCTCGAAACCCACAAACATTGTTTCGTGAACTGTTAACATAAAGGATGAAGGCAAATTCATTAACAACGGTGACAAAAGATTTATTTAAATCCAGTATTAAGAGGACTGGCCTTGGGTAGCCTAGTGGTTAGAGCATTGGACTCCAGACTGGAGGACTTGGGTTCGATGCCACCAAATACCCTCCGAGTACACACGGAGTACTTGTTTGTTAAATCAGTAGGTCTTAAAGACTTGTGGGTGGTCGCAGCAGAAACTACGGGTGCAGGGTGCTGGTGAATATTTCCCTCCCTTCCAGTTCCGTGCCTAAATTATGGAGGTGGTGAAAGGAGGTGTCGCCATTGTCGTGTAGAAGTCCAACCTGTCTCAAGCTCTGGTAACTTTCATTACACCCCTTCGGGAAGAACACGAATATAAACAAACATTATGAGGCCAGAAAGCCTTCAAACAATTAGCGCTACCCTCGTTAGTACGGAAACAACAAAAAATAAAAGCAGTTTTTTACTTAACTAAGCATTCAGGTACCTTCTTACGGTTATAGTTAAGGAATTCTAAACAGCAATCCGAAAGATTTGTTCGGTGTATGGAGGAACTATTAGTTACGTAGTTCATTAATGGTTTAAAAATTGCCGAGAAAATAGAATGTTATTTTTGGCGATGAGTAGAGAGAAATTGTCAGCCAATGCTGATGAATAATGATGATTTGACAGCAGATGTGAAATTAGATCCTCATGAAAAAATAATGAACTAACTGGTACATTCCATTGTGCAAAAACAACTGTATTTTAATTCTAAATAATAGAGATGTTTTCTTGAGCTGGTGTTTGTTTTCCACATAAGTTTAAATTTCAAATCTGTGAGCAACGAGTGTAAAGGTTTCCACATCAACAGTGACGAGAAAGGAAAATTGGTCCTTTTTTTAAAGTGTAGAATACCTGGAGATAAAAACTGATCCTGACTCCGGTACGCGGCCTGGCATTATCCTGTTGGGAAATACTTTCTGGATAATGTGTCATGAAGGATAATACAACCGTCCACCGGATGGTGCCAATATATTGTTGAGGTGTTAAAGATGTATGGAAGATGACTAGAGATGATTTCATGTGGTACGAGATTGCATTCCACACACTCACCCCAGACGTTATGACTGTATTCCTTTGTATAAAAAAGGGGTGAATGAGACCACTGGCCCCGGTATATTCAGACAAGGAAATGATGTCATCTGCTTCAACAGTAAATGTGAAATTCATCGTTGAACAAACACAATACGATGCCAGTCCTATGGCAATCATAATGATTGGCTGTGAGGCCACTCCAGACGATTCCACAGATGTTGTGGGGTCAAAGGCAGACGTCTCAAATGCCTCTGTGAGCGTAACCCCGTCTCACCCAAGCTCCATGAGATGGTGGAAGGTACCACAGGGAAAGGGGGTAGTGAAGAGGCTACAGTACGCGTTTAATAGTAGACAATTAAACAATCACCGGATCTATCCTCGCATTTGTGCATCTTAGCCTTCCAGAGCGTTCATTTCATCCATAAGTTCCTCACAGCAACCATTGCTGCCAGGACCTTTGCACAGCTGTGTCTGTACGATGCAAGTAACGACCAATTGCTCGATGTGAACACCCAGCTTCAAATATTCCAACAATGCGACCACGTTTGAAGTCAGTCAGTTGCCTATAAGGTCTCCGAAAACGTCGTGATGGCATCATTTGTTTTTTCTCTAAGGAATCACAACGGCGAAAAGGAACAAAGATAAATTTTCTTCCTCGCCGGTTTTATATTTTGGGAATTGCTCAGCAGAAATGCACTCTGCAACCGCAAGTCATGTTCATTGGCTTAGACAGTGTGAGAAATCACACGACAAAGATGGTCCAAAAGACGATGTAGTAAATATTGCAGAAAGGGATAAGAAAAGAGGACCCGCTACATGGTTGCGGTGTGTGTTGTCCCTTTGTGTATTGCAACATACTTCTCATCTTTGTATAGCAAATAATCCCAATTAAATTAAATTTTTTTTACGGCGGTGAATGTTTCCTTGGGAAGTATTATTTACACTCCCAAAATTTAAGTGTAAACATAAATTCGGAAAAATAAAATACATTTTTTAAATGCTATTGTTTAATAGTTAATAAAAGATATATAAAAAACTGCGAGAAATTTAAGAGAGAAATAAATGGCCCGCGAAAGGTTAATTAGGTGAGGGGATAATCTTAGAAACATTGTAAAACTCAATAATTTTTATTCAATCTAATATCCTAATGTATTAATATCCTAATGGCAAGCACGCATTTGGTGCAAAATAAAAGTAATAACAAAGATTCACTTAACTTTACATGAAGATCTGAATAACAGCCATGCAGGTTTCAAATCTAGAATAATCACAAAAAACAGCAGTACAATCTTCACACGTTTTAATAAAATACAACAATTCGAACAACAAATAGTCAAAGACATCATTTACACTTGAAACTGCAAAACCTTGCCTTAGAATTACACCACTTTCCACCACTTCAGATCTCTTCACCTTTTTGAAGGTTTGCAATTACAACATATCGTAATTAAAAATAAACAGAAATTTAACTTTAATGTTTCATGCAATGTAAGCATTTCAAAAAAGTTCGGTACGAAGGGGCTATTTAATATTTTATGGTAACAGAAAAGTAAAAACAACTTTACAAATGTAATTTCTTATTTAAAACATAGAAAACCAAAACAGCATTTCCAAAACAAAACAAAAAGTATTAGGTTAGAGCCGGTAAGTGATTTGTATCTTTATAAACATTATTCTTGACGTGCTATTTGATATCGAGACATAAGTAATAAGGGAAACAACAGGTGGTAAACAATTTAAATTCACGTATGCTAAATAAAAGGATAAGGTTGATAAGGGGAAAGGAATATAAGGAAAAAGTTCATAGATAACGAATTTCTTTTGCATACGAATTCAGTTCTAAGCAAATAGCGAAGATTTTGAATCATAATAATTAGCTTAAGGATGGCGCTTTTCTATTTGGTTTTGATTCTTTCTTCAGAACTTATTATGCAAAATGGGTTGAATGCAAATGTAATACAAACTAAAAAACAAAATTTTGACGAATTTGATGAAACTCTGAACAACAACATTGGATCAGAATTACTAACTAAGCAAGCAAATGAAGATAAATGCTTCATATCATCAAGGATAATCAAAACTTATTGATCTTATTTATAATTTTAAACCCAAATAAGTTTAGAAGGTTTAAAAATAATATTTCATTTGTCATTAACCGTAATATTTTGAAGAATTAAACGTCTTACGGTAACTGGGACGTCTGCGAGAAGGAAAAATGAACTTTTTTTTGCACCAACCTTAAATGGTTCTCACTTACTTAAATTAAATGCTACGTAAATACAATTTTTACGTTTGATTATCTGTTTACTTATGTACTTGTTAATGTAAGAAAATTTAATTTTAAGTTACAAATAAATCTGTAAAAGCAATAATTAATCAATAGCTATTTTTTTCAAGCATGCTCTTACTGTTAGGTGCACTTTGTAGAAAGTCTACAGCAAATGTAGCTTTAAAATTTCATGGAGTTTTTGTAAACATGACAATCCATAAAATGAACGAAATAAAATTTTAAATTGCAAATTTATAAAAAATTTTACAAATTTAAATTTAGTGATTTAAATTTCCTCTAAATTTTATGCAGACATTGTGCTATAGCTAAAATTTGTGAATGTTTATTTTTAAAAAAATTCATTCACTTTGTTGAAAATTTGGGGATCTTATAGGATACAAAATATCAGCACTATAGGCATAATACATTTTGAGGAAGGTATCCCGGAATCCCCAAAAAATGCATTTTGAGAAAATTGCAAATTAAGATATTTTCATCTGATTTATAAAATAATATATTTTTATACAATATAAATCCAAACCATTATTAATTGGATTAATTTGCATCATTTCTTAGTTTTTAATTTGTAAGTTTAAAATTCTAGATCCTTTAGAATTCTTTTTAATTACTCTTTCTCTATTTCATCAACACGTGTTATCGACAATTTACTCCTGTATCCATTTAAAATACTAAAGTTTTATGTCTATAAGTTTTAGTACTTTTACTTCACTTTGAACATCATCATAATAGGATATTACAAAATTCCTTACACATATTTTTATTGTTGTAAAAATACATACAAAAAATGTCTGATGAATTTAAGATGTTAATTTGATGTCTAATTTAAATGGAGCTCTTTTTTTTAAAAATTATTACAAAATAATGTTTTTGTATTCATACATATTAATATTTATTTATTTTAAAGAAAAACCAAAAGTAATAAACAGATAGAGAGTTATTTATGAGCATTCAAATGTTAACTAGCTGCATGGCCCGGCGTTGCACGGGCTTTTTCAAGTGTATAAATATTATTGCCTTAAGAATTTCCCCTTCCTATTTTCTATATAAGCACTCTTCATGGTGTGTTTGTGACTTCCATATTAATATTTCATTCAAATACCCTATTTCGAAATTTTATCCACTTTGTTGCTCCATCGGACGGGTCTGTTTTCTGTCAGATTAGCCCGGCTTTGCCGTCCATTTTAATATATCATTAATGAATGAATATAATAATATGTCAATTAATTAAATCAAAACAGCTACGTCATAAAGTTTCAGTTTAATCAATTTTCAGAGCCAACTTATGTCGTTGCATATGGTATGGTTGCATGGCCCGACCTGCACGGACTCTTACGAGTGTATAACTTTTTGGCAATCGAAATTTCCGCTTCCCTTCTCGATGTCATTACTTCCTTGTTTTTGTGTGATTTCTATATTTTGTCATTAAAATTCAATTTTACGAAATTTCCACCACGACTTTGTCCCGTCAGGTGGGTCTGTTTTCCCTCCATTTAGCCCGGCGTTGCACGGGCTTTTTCCGAGGGTATAACTTTATCTCAATGGAAATTTCCTTTTTCCCTCTCAATTCCAGCACTTCAGGTTAAGGGTGTAGGCGCGATGTGAGGGATTTCTTTACATTTGTCATTAAAATTACCTTTTCTAAAGTGTCCCCAATTTCTTTTCCTTCACAGATAGGTTTCTTTTCCCTCAGTTTAGCCCGGCGTTACACGAGCCTTTTCATGTATAAAATTCTTTTTCCTTTCTTTCTTTTTTTTTTAATTTATTTTTTTGATTTGTAATTTACAAATTCAATTTTGTTTTTTCCACAATAAAACAGACAATGCACTATATTATTATTAAATAATTAATTTTTTAATAAACATAATACAAAACAATACCGATTTAGTTTTTTAAAATAATATTAATTTATATCCGTTTTCACGAAATAATGAATGAAAAATAACTGCTTGTTTCTGGATGTTTGATTATTTGATTAAAAATATGTAATTGTAAGAAAAAAAGTAGTATGGGAGAGAAAACCTAGGCACATTTGCTTTCATTCACTGTATAAAAAAAATTCAAAATGAAAATAATACAACCTAATAAAAAAATTTTAGGATTTTCTTATATTTTTAATGTTTTTCACACCAAATTGCTTTTTTAAAAATTAAATAAAGCTATATGTTCTGATGTATCAGAAAGTTGTCTTTCATCACATGTTCCATAAGCTTTACACACACATGCACAAACTGGTCAATTATGTCGTAAACTATTGTTGAATTTAGCAGTTTTTTTCGTTGCATTTTAATGGCTCCTGGAAACGGAAAAGTGCCTTTTATAAAATATTCTATGCAGAAAAATAAAAAAAATTTGAAATTATGAAATTCCACAAATTTTTTAAAGAAGTTTTACAATATTCCATCTAAGTCTAAATTTACAGCGTTGAGAAATGTACGCAATTTACCAATCTACTTTTCTTACTTTTGTTAAGTTTAAATCCCAGAAATGCAGACAAATTTGTAAAAAATATAAAACATCTTAGAATTTGGGATTTTAATAATACATTTCAAGTTAGTCTCACGTTAAAAGCATTTGTTTTTTAAACAGAGTAAGTTAATACAGTCAACACAGCAAGGCCATGAAATTCCAAGTTTGGCTGAAAACCGATTTTCGACGCCTGCTTTTGTCACTGTTGTAACAATAACATTGCTGCAACAATGGAGACGAATTAAAGTTTGCACGAATAAAACTGTTTTTTCGGATGTTTTTAATTAATATCTTTTTAACTAATTGCAATATCGGAATATAAATGAGCAATACAGCTTCCCCGGATCATTTCCGATCTTTTGGTACCTTCCGCGAGTTTCTGCGCGGTGCGGTTCGTGAGAAGATAGACGCACATAGATACATAGATACATAGATAGGTACATACGTTTGCTTACCTTCGGATTTTAATAGTGTAGACAATACGCAGTTAGGAAAAACGAAATGTCTATTTTACAAGTTGTGAATTTAATTTACAATAATCCTCATGATCCACTTGATTTATAGTTTAGGAACTCCACTGACTATTTATAAATGCAAAACTAGATGTAACTAACTTTTCAATAAACGAAATTTTATTTTAAACTTTTTTAACTCATCATTTAAATTTTCCGTAATTTTTGCACAAAAAATTTACTATTTACAATAAATTTGAAACATTTAATATAGAAAAATTACGTTCTTCGAACAGAAAAATTAGTTTTTTACAATACATATTAAATACACTACGCGGATTTTGAAGAAAGTGTGCCTGAATCCCATTTACACACATCTATTTACAATATTTTAAAATTCAATTTTCTAGCGTTCTATTTATCGAATTCTCATAAATAATGCCTCCATAGATGCGGAAAAGTACCCTCTATTTTTTAAAAGTAAAACAAAAAAATTATAATTTGAAGCACCTTCACGTCCCAGTTACCTTACGTAAACATTCAACTTTAAAAATTTTGAGATGATTATCACGTTTAGCATTATCTATATTGGGATTAATTACATTTTATATGAACAATGTGTTTTTTAGATAATAATTTATATTTTTGTAATTTTTTGCAATATTTAATATTGTTAGATCCCTCTCTGAAAATGGAAACTTTTGCAAACTGATCCAGTCTATCATTATTGTTCAGAATGGTCCTATGATGTTGAAAAAATTTATATAACAAAATAAATTTCGTTTGTCTTCATTCAAAAAAGTGAGTTTATTTGTGACATTAGATAACAAATGAATAGTTGACTATAATTGAATGCTAATCAACGTTGTATTCAAAGTTGGCGATATTCCCAAGACGCACTTTCTCACCCTGAAGGGCCTAAACTCTAAGGGGCCTAAAACACCTAAAGGGGTATCAAACTTGCAGCCCACAACAAGCATTTTTGCGGCCTTTTATCGGCACACAAAAATCAGATTAGATCACAGATCGTGAAATTTGTAGATTTCTCCAACAATTTCCAGAAGACCTTAGGGTCGTGAACTCGCCAAAGTCGCCAAAACGGTCACTTAGTCGCCAACATGGTCACCAAAAATGCTGCCAACTTCGCTCTAATGCCAGGAGTTCGCCAAATTTCCATTGAACCACCATTAAAACGCAAGGAACGGCTTTGCTTGCGAATATTGCAATTTTAACATAAAGTAAATGCCACAAAAAGTAATGTTAACGTATCTCACATTCTGATATAAACTATTTACAAAATTATAAATATTCTTGACTCAAAAGTCGTAACAATACATAATAAAATATCAAAATTGCATCTGAAATTAGATATATAGTAGCAGAGAAGAGATGTGAAGAGTCAGAACGTAAAGATAACACTACTCTTGTTCTTTTATTTATGTTCATTATAATATATTATTCGAAAATAACTCTTACGTTTCTATGAATATTGAATTAGACGATTCAGACCAGCTGTGTGAAAAAGTGGAGCCCTTGTGCCGAGATATGGGAGCCGAATGTGTTGTTGAAAATTGGGAAGCAATTTGTAGATGCCCCTGGGGACAGACTGTCGGATTGCCATCTGGAATATGTGAAGGTAAGATGTAACAACATTGTTAATAAAATATATAATGAAAGTAAAAAAAAAAAAAAAAAAACTTTAATTTTGTTTAAAATAAAATGTAAAACATTCTAAATAGGGATGCCCAGATAGGGTTGAATTAGATGTATGAAAAAAGGTGATGCGATGATGGTTAAAAACTGGACAATCTACTTAAATGTGAAGCACAGTGTACTAGACTTTGCATGAAGGACACACACACACACACACATTCAGGAGCATTTTCTCCAAACCACAAATGCTTGTGTTTAGATCGAGTATGACCAATGCGGAGGCGAATCAATTTGTCATCAGTCCTTCGCATTGGTATCACAGGCCATGCTCCTATGACAGGTTGTACAGAGTGCAGTTTGTTATCCAACTGCCGACTCCGTGATTCGTGCTAGGTTGTTAAAAGGTAATGCAGGTTGACGTGCTTCATATCCGAAGCGGAACTGCTAGCGGCGTAGGAGTCGTCGCTGACCTAGTGGCTTCGTAATTCTATGCAAGCGGGATGAGATTCTTCAACAAGATAACTTCCAGCCTCATACCATATAAATGATTCAACAGGAGCTGAATAAATTTTAATTGGAAATCTTACCTCAAACACTTTATAGTCCAGACTTAGGCTCATCAGATTATTATTTGTTTATGTCATTTCAGTTTTTTTTTTTTCTGATAGCCAAAATGTCGGTAACAATCAAGAGATTGAAAATTCTACAAATGTGCTTTTCTGCAAAACTGAAAAGATTCTCGAAATTAGAATCAAAATGTTACTCAAAAAAAGTTTAACTGTTAAATGCGTATTGCTACTAATTGTCTACATTCCAGTTCCACTTAAAATAATTCAAACACCTGAGTGTCTACGTTTCTGAACGCATGCTGATAACCGTAGGCAATAAATTGGGTATGAAAGAAAAAAGATACTACTTGGAGTGTAAAGTTATAATTTTAACATTTGAATATGGTGGAGGGAAAAGTTCACTCTGTTACAAGGAGGAAAATATTCTATTTTCGAGTTTCCTATAAAGGAGTTATTTACCTAATTGAAAAAAATTACTTAAGAATTAAAATTGTAACATTCTGGACCTACTCTCGGACTTGGCTAGAGGTGTGGAAGGAAGTGAAGGATATATATATATAACCTGCCATAATATTTTACAACTATTTATTCAGCACACCAATTATCAACAAACCCAATTGAAGTATTCAGACAGGATGAGATGTTCCAATAAAGAGCGGAGGGGGTTTTGCTACGAGAGACGCGAATTTTGAGAAGACTTCTAATAAATTGACCCCCCTTTTATGGATCAATCCACTACTCTAATATCTGATTCACAATTTAGCTATGGTAACCAATCGTCACTTAAATATCTTCAACTACTTAATGCCCGAAACGTGCTATCAATGTTTACAAATATCTTTTCGTATCATCAGCTTCTCAATATTTCAATCTCCAGGCAACTTCATCTATTCACCTATTTTCCTCTAGCTTTTTTACTAGCTAGTGCACCTATACTATATATAACTGGCCTAATCGGCATATTACGGTTCCTTCTTCCAAAAGGGTTGGTCGGGACTAATAGCCCAAAGATTTCCCAAGAGGGTTTGAAAGGACGCGTATAGATCCGTCCCAAAATGACTTAAAAGTTCATTTCTTTAAATTTTTTAAAAATAAAATGCATGCTGTTTACCTATGTGTGCTATTATTGTTATTAAACATATTATTTTAAAAATAAAGTTTCCGTTAAAGGCAAAAGTTGGTAATAGTGAGACATATAAACTGATTGGCTGAAAAGTGGGATTGCATTTATCATGCACTATGACGTCACAGGAATTTAGCCCCTCGGACTATTTCAAAATGACATGTATAAATTATTATTCTTCCTTAATTCATTCGCAATGTTTTTTGCCGCAAATAGAAAATAATTTTATTGACTATTAACAAAGAAATTTTATAGTTAGAGATTGTTTTGAAAATTAATATCTTTGGAATTAAGCCATGAAAAAGGTAGCATTTTGTGTATCTACAAAACGCTTGAGAAATACGTAACATCACAATCCTACCCTGAAAATCAAGTTTGATCATATATATGCAAGAATACGATTATAAATACTTCCTCAATAATTACTTTAATCTAATCTTTAAGCGCATTGGAAATGCAATTGGCGTGTTTTAATTTCTCACTGTAGTTATTTCTTTTTAGATATTCGTTACTGATCCAGAAGTCTTCTCTTTCAGGTGAGTTCATAAGATTTACTATTTTAGTCTCCTTCAATTTTATCCTATTCATTTTAATGTCTGCCATGTTCTTTTTCATCTGTTCTAACAGGAGTCAACAGACGAAAAATTAATCCAGATGATTTATCTGCATCAAATGTTTTTTAATATACTTCGTTCCTTTTACCTATCGAGAACTGGTCAAGCACCTTTATATTAGGAGAGTACATTTGTGTAATACACTTTAGAATGTCTTTGGAAAAATAATTAAAATGCATTTATAAAAAAATTGCTTTTCTGTTGATTTTTAAAATTATAAATATGCTTTTTATTTAAATGATACAATGTTTTTTTAAACTAACGTTATTCAGAGCCTCTTAGAGTTCTATGTAACAACAGCAATGTTACCAAACAAGATATGGAGACAAATAATGACATGGAAAGTAGGGTTTTCAGCTCCGGGATCCCGGTGTTTCTTCTTGTACCGAGATTAAAATAACTAGTCCCAGGATTTAATTTTTATCTGAATTATATTATAAATTTTTTTCTCATAAAAATTTGCTTAGAATTTAATTCTCAGAAAATTTATATTTATTTTATAGAACATGTACGTAGAATTTTTTTGTGGGCAATTATAAGTGCTATAAGTAAAAAAGTATTATATGCAGCTCTCATTTCTCGTATGAGAGAACGTCGCACAGATCTAAGTGGCTACTGAAATACTTACTCAGTGATATAAGCAACGTCTCAGGAATAGATTTTGTCACAGTTTCTTCTTCAATTAAATGCCATATGACCTGTTTGAAAGAAAAGACGCTTCAAATCCAACTGAATTACTAACAGCTCAAGCAACTGGATCTATTATTTCAAATAAGGTAACACTTGGAATAGATTCACATTCTGATTCAAAGAACCATTAATTACCATTTGTACACAAAACCCATTAAATGTAGCAGAAGAGCTAGATAAAGTTGTCAAAGAAGGGATATGCAACAATGCAGCCTATTAGATTTGAAACACTGTCATCAAATATTCAAAAAGAAATGTCTCCTAAAAATGGAGGGAGACGTGGTGATTACCCGGAAAGAACATACTCCTATTTAATGACGATAAAACTTACTAGTGTAGAGTCTGAACGAGCATTTTCTATGGAAGGACAATTTTTAACAAAAATAAGAAGCCGTTTGAACGATGAAACACTGGACGAGTTGAGTTTTTTTAAATCTTATTTACAGAAACACAAGAAATGAAAAAAAAAAATTTAATTTCAGTATGTACTATTTTTATTTGTTTTTTTATGATGATTTAAGTTTTGTTTTGAGATTTGTTTCAATGCAACATAATATTAAACCAAATTTTATTTATATTTTTAGTTTTATTGTGTAACTTCAATTACGCTAATGTGTAGGTATTTTTTATAAGTAGTCCAATCCTAATCCCGGGATTTTGATAACGTAATCCCGAAATCCCGGGATCTAAAATATGACACTGGATTGCAAACCCTAATGGAAAGTAAAATTCTGTGAAAAAAATAGTTCCAAAAATCATTGATAGGGGTATAATAGCGCTGTTGTAGCTGATCAAATAGATAATCAGCCTAAATCACAGGTATCAAAGCAAAATTTAAATTTATGCTTTACACCCGCAATTGTCCCAGTAATTCGGGCAGTAAAAACATATAGACAGCTCCGAGGAATATTCATAGCTGAAGTGAGACGATTGTATAACTCCTAATATCAGAACGCGCATTATTGGTATAGCTGTATTACAACTCCTAGTGAGTTTTGAACTAAACAGAAGCTATGTAAGCAGGCTTGTCACTTGATGCATTAAAAGAGACAATGGACTCAATTTATGACGATCACGTGATAAAGACAAACACGTGACCTCCATTGAACTCGAAACAGACATTAAACTAATTGTACAAGTTGCTCTATTAGTAAAATTTCAAATTTTACAATTGGGTAAAGATGTTTTAATGTTATAAAAAAAAATTCATCAAAAAAATTTAAAAGATTATTTAAAAAAATTTATTTTAGACATCTATTTCTTAAAAAAAATGCATTTTGTTTATTATTTGTAATTATTTTTGATAATTTAAGAGAAAGTTTCTACAAAGAGATAAAGTTTCCGAAACAAAAAAGAGCATGCACTGATTAGCTGGATATATATGATTGATTTTATTGTGTGACTATGACGTCATATGACTTTTACAACTGATTGGCTAGAGACACATGGTTGTCATTATCATGTTCAAAGACGTCACAGGAGTTGAACCCATTAAAAGACAATTTGTCCAGGAAGAGGACGTAGACCTGTGTCAGAAGGATTACAGTTTAACAGATGTTGAAACTGTAATCTTTGATGGATTTTAAGGAAATATTGTTAGCACTCATATCATAGACAGGACCACTTTTCTGCTTAGGTACACTAGGCAAGTGCTTAGAGCGCAAAAGATTTTGGGGTGCCAAAAGTTGAAGGGTGAAAAAAAAAATTAAAATTACATCGAACGTACCACCGCCTAGCAAATCGTGAGAGAAACATTTTTTGTCCTCGAGAGAGTAAAGATTGAAATGAGATCTATTATAGAAAATGAAAAACTTACCAGTATGATGCAGCTGTGCACTCAAAATTGCAATAGGAATTAGTTACAATGAAAAGAGTTATTAATTATTTTCTCGAAAAATTCATTCGGTTTTCGAAGAAAATCTTCGTTGTACAAGTACAATGACAAAATCTCAGCAAAGAATAAGAGTGTCGAAAAGTAAAAGATAATAAAGCGACAAGCGGTGAAAAAGATGATAATTAAGAAGTTGAAAACTGGTCGTTCAATAATGTATACTCTATACTGTAATTGCTAATTATTTCATTAATTTACATTACTAATTTACAAAAGGGTGGGTGGTCCGTGATGCCGTAAAGTAAGAAATGAACAAGAGCGGCGAAACCGTACCACTATTCTTTCCTTACGGCTATCACTCTATAGCAAGGCGGGTCCATTGGTGGTGGATATAGAAAGACTATATTCAAAAGGCAAAAACAAAGAAAGGGAAAAGAGTAAGAAAGTTAAGGGAAATCCCTCCCGAAACAAAACAGGAAAAGTAAGAACTGAAAGAGGAAGGAGGGTGCTCTGGAAATAGAGTGGGGAGAGGCGTAACTATTGAAGTGCCTAGGGTACCGGGAGGTTAAAAATGGCCATCAACGTGGAATATTTTTTGTGGCGTGTTGCGTACTGCCATATGGAATATCGTGCAGAGAATACACGATGTAGTCTCTGAGAAAGGTGGTCTTGATGAATGCAGTCGAACTCCTTTCTGGGGAATTGAATATAGTAAATAAAACAACATTTCACTATAAAATCGTGTGTAATATTATTATTTCTTTTTAATAATATTTTTGCATTGTACAGCGCCATAAATATTTTTATCGGCAATTTTTTAAAATGATTTTTTTTCATGGAATTTTATTTTTTATGTCTTTGTTAGTCTTCATACCAAGTTTAGTCCATTGTGGTTGTTAGATAGAACCACAGGTGGCTCTGAGTAATGTTAGTTAAAAATAAAAGTTACCTTGTATATTTCAGTATGTGTGCTTGGTTACTTAATTCTGTGCGTAATATGTCACCATACACAGCAACACACAACAGAACATATGCACTATGAGATATTGATAGTATAAACTTGACAAATATGGGCAATTTAAAGTATATCTGACTAGTGCAGAAACCTCAATTTTGATGAAAATGTCGGATTTTTTTTTTTCCTTCAAATTTTCAACAGTTGACTTTTGTGCTTTCTAAAAATGCCTTACTTTTGTTTGAGTTCCAATTATTTACGAAGTTATAGCAGTTTTTATATCAAATGAGAGCAACAAATCGAACCGGAAGTTAGATGTTGAAAGCGGAAGTGTTTTCATTTTAATAGTGTTTTTACTCTCTTTTTGGAGTTTTATTGAATTTACTTAAAAAATCTTAGATTAGGTAAGATATGATGGGACGTGGTGATATTTTTTCAAAAATAGTTTAGTGGTTTGATTTTTTAATTTGGCAATAACTTCGTACATTTGTTGTCATTTTTCGATTTTCTTGTGGTGTTGCGTCTCGATTTTTCGTTTCATATTTAACTTCTTATTTTGAAATATTTGATAGAAAACTATCTTTTTAACGACAAAATATTAATTAATTATGCCTAAAGCAAGATCTAGGAGGTCTAAGAAGCGCCTATTTAATGGAAACCGTTTCATCATTGGTGCAAAACAGCAATGAGAATGGTCAAGTAGCTAATCTCAATAATATTGAGTCAGCTTGTGCCCAAAAGTTGAAATCTATCCATAACGATTTGGAAAGCATTTTTCAATAACATTTTATGGAGTATTTTACCTAAAGATACAATTGTTGGACTTGAAACATTTCACTTAGGTGCATTTTTAACATTATTTCCTTTTTACTTGGAATATACAGGTTTATATGTTATTAATTAAAAATGTAGATACTTCTCTGTCTGAAAGTCATGTACCTAGATTTGTAAATTTTGATCAGGAACGCAGATTAACTTTTGCGAGACAACCGTTAGATTTACAGAATTGTCGAAGAAGAAAACAAAATTACTAATCATGAAAAAAAGGCAAAGTGTATTCATCTAGACGGCTTAAAAACAATTATTTATATAATTTTTATTATAATTTATGATAAACTTTGTGATAAGCAATATATTTTTTTAAAAAAATTTTCGTGAATATTTACTGATTAAATAATACACACTAATATATTTTATATAGTACATTTCTTAAGCTCTAATATACTAAGGGGAAATATATACCCTTTTTTCTCAGTAAAAATTATTATTTTTTAATATAATAAAGTTCTTCTCGAGTGCTTTTTATGTTTCTAATCTGTTTTTCCACAAACTATGTATTTATACGTGAAGAAAAACTTTTTTGACTCTTTAAAATGGGTACAAAAATAAAAAAAGAATTTTTGAAACAAGTATATAATAGTGACGTATGTTTTGAAAAGGTTTATTCTTTTAATGTTAGAAGGTTTTAGGTTTTTTTAAATCTATAATTTTTTAAGATTTCAATTTTGAAAATTGTTTTTTTGAGATTAAAATTTTTTAAGACTGCACATTAAAATTACGATGGTTTAAAAAATATATATATATTATTTCTCTTCTGATTTATTTATTAATATTTACCCCCCCCCCCCCGCGTAACATTTTAACACAAATAATATCTTTGCGACATTATCCTAAGACTGTCTGAATCACTTTTAACAAAAGAAACAGCAACAACAATTAGGCGGTATATATTTATTATATACCTAAAACACAGAACAAATACAAACAAAAAACTATATATTTCTATATAGTGAACATCAAATATATACCAAAAACACATAACACAAAAACAAAACAAAACACAGATAATTCACAAACAAAAACAAATATTAAAAAACATAACACAAAACAAAACAAAAACAGCACAAAAAAAAACACACTCAACGCAAAAACAAAAAAAACAAAGAAACACAAAAACGAAAAAATACACACACACAAATAACACAAAAACAAAAAAAACACAAAACACAAAAACTACACCAAAAAAACAGAAACAAAAAAAAAATTTAGATACAAAAAGTACATGCAAAATACATGTAAATAAAAATAAAATAAAAAACTTTAAAAAAAATGAAATAAAAAATAAAAAACAAAATATACAGAAACAAATTAAATTTAAATATAAAAAATACATGCAAAATACCTGTAAGTAAAAATAATAAAAACAAAAGAAATAATCCGCAAAAAAATAAAAAAAAAACGAAACAAAATAAAAAAAAAAACACAGACACAAATTTAAACAAAAAATAAATAAAAACAACAAAAAAAACAACAAAAAAACCAAAAATTTTTTTAAAAAAGACAAGACAAAATAAAAAAACATACACAAATAAAAAAAAATTAAAGAAAAAATAAACAAAAGAACACAAAAAAACAACAATTTAAAAAAAAAATAAACTAAAATAAAAACGCAAAAATTAAAAAAAAAATTAAAAACACACATCAAATACACAAGATTCTTCCCCCCCCCCTTTTTTTCTTTTCTTCTTTTTTTAAAATGAAGTTAGGCTTCTTTTTCTTCTTCTTTCGCTTTTGCAGTCCCTACTCGTGTGGTTGTGACATACTGGGATAGAGCTGAGCTTCACTAATTTCTGAGTTGACTGAGTTTTGCGCGTCCATTAATTTTGTTGAACTGGAAGAAAGTTTTTGAATTTTGGTCACTTTTTGGTCCAATGGAATATCATTTAGGTTCTTTTTGCTCTTCTTCCTGTTATTTGATTTTGAGCTGGTTGGAATTTTTTCTGTTATTGGAGTACGTAACTTGAGTGAATTTACCGTTAACGCTGCAATTTGGAGGAGCTAGGCTATTTCTACTGACTGATTTCAATGAATTTTGCAAGTCCAGCAATTTAGTAAAGCAGGATGAAAGTTCTTGAATTTTGGCCACATCTTGATCCAAATGAATATCTGTTTCTGTATTACTTTTTTCACTGTCTTTTATGCTATTGACCTTTAAACTGGCGGTGAATTTTTCTATTGCTGGCGAAGTAATTTTTTCTGAATTATTTTCCTTTATTGTTAAATTTTGATCGTCCTCCTTATTGACTCTTTTATTTTTTTCTGAATCATTTTGAGTGGCTTGAAAGGGGACTTCAGTCTGTGTTTGGCTATCAGATTTTGAATTTTTGAATAGGTTGTCCAGGACTATTAAAATAGGTGGTAAAAATAAGGCATCCCAATACGTCACGAATAAAATTCGGATGGTAAAGTACAGCCACACGAGCAGTATGGTCTTTTCAACTGTTTTGTGATCCATCTTTTTCTGTATTGGAGAGGTGGGGATCAGAAATTTATAAGGGCCGAAAAAATAAATAAAGGGAATATTAAAATTTGGAAAATAGCGGGAGGTTTTGAAAATGGAGATCGAGAAGGGGGACACTACGGAACAAAAATAATAGCAAATATTTTCGATGCGCAGTCATCCTAGCAAATATGGGGTACTGGGGAATATGGAAACATTTAAAAAATACCCATATTATACGTATTGGTATTTAGTTGGTGCATTCGTACGGCGGAGTTAGTAACGCTCATGCTTCGTAGCAGCTGTATGATTTGTTTGTGTTGTGTGGTTCAAATCGAAGCGCAAACAGCATTTCTAATGCAAGTACAACTACCTCATACTTCAAATTAGGGTTGTTATTATATTTTAGTCATCTTGCTTAAGAGATTTAACACACAAAATAAATTAACTTTACATAAAGCACATATGAGCAAACTTATATGAGTGCATTAACTGTTGGTGAGAACACGTGGATTCGACCTTTCTTCCTTCGATAACGGTAATGCCAAATATTGAATAATGTCACTAGAGCGAATTTGAGCAGTAATATTAAGCGTAATATGGACAGCATTGAAATTTGATTGAAGGATCTGATACCCGCACCTGGCAACAGATCGAACATAATGGGAGAACCTAGCAACAGGTGAGATCATGTATGGGAGGATCTGGCAGGAGATCCGGCATATATAGAGGGACCCTGCAACAAGACCAAACCGGACCGGACGCAGCAGAAAGAAGGTAAGCGGAAGCGAGAAAGCCGGAGACAGGAAAAACGTGGTGGGTGGAAGAAAGACTGCTGGATGATGGATTTTGCAATCTGTTGACATCTTCTTAATTTATTCGTTTTTGTGATGTGTCCCATAAGAAGAAAATAATAAATCGGTGGAACGAAAACGGGCTGTCATTATTTTTTTTATCAATTCGAACACACCAATCAGTAAAAGAACCCACACAAGGTTAATATTAATATTTTCCAACTTTTCTCCCGGACTATCCTCTCGTCCTACACGTCCTTTGAGATTTCATCTTCCTTCCATAACTCTCCTCCTTATTAAAACTTAGGCCAAATTACAGCAGCACATGGCTCATCTATTATCACTACTAAATTCTCACAGTTATCAGAAGCATTTTTGGAGGACCTGAGTCCAACTCCAACACTGAAAACAACCAGCAGAAATCGTGGAAGATGTGAGAACGTTGCAAGAGAACTGACAAGTGCAGAAGTTCTGGCTTCTACGAAGTAGAGAGTTGCCAACAGAGGTCGAAGAGAAGGTGTACGAGCAACAGCACGAGCCAGCAAATACAATAATTTTGCATTTGTCCTGTATGTGTTGCTAACTATTATGATACAAATCATAGACAGGAATAGGTGTAATGTTGGGTTTCTTGTTCCTCCTGGTTCCATGAGAAATGTGTCGAGTTAGAGGGTGACTCTTTCTATTGTAATGAATGTAGCGTATAATATAAGCTCAAGTCCTCATTGAATATTTTTTTATTTTTGTAATAATTTGTGCTAGTTTAAATGATTTTTTATCATTTAATTATTTTTAATTTATAGATAAAAACGTGGCCATTTTTTGTGACATTATTTGTTCCATAACAATTTTTTTTTCTCTTCTTATCATTTGCCAAACATGCAATTTGTGTAAAAAAGCATTTCTGTTAGGAAAAGGTAAATGTAGAGATGAAGTCTATCGTATATTTTTTTTAATGCAACTTGCCCATATTTTCTGCAATTGTGCCCATATTACCTACAGTATTAGTCAAATATGATAAATTGCAGAATTTGTAGCGGAGCTTTTTTTTTAAATATAGCAACAAGAGTTAATTCGCAAAAATAATTACCTTCCAGATAACCAAGATCTGAAATAAATTTGAACATGAAATATATACTCTAACACCAAACCCTCAACATAATTCAAAAATTCAATACATTATACAAATCATTTCCTACATTACAATCATATTGGACGTAGTGAATAATTGACCATTTTCTCTTCTCCTTTCTTGCTCCCCCCCCCCTCTCATTCTTGTACATCTGCTACGAGGAAACTAATAGTTTTGAAATAACTCGCATAAAAAAATCCTTTTTCAAAACAAAATTTCATTTTATATGAAAAGGCATGCCGGAAACTATTTTTCTACATAGTTACCACCATTCTTCAGACATTTGTCGTATCTGGAAACCAACATGTCTCTACCCTCTTCAAAGAAAGATGCCGCCAGTAAAGAGAGCCATTGCTGAACCGCTCTTTGTGGAAACTCATTACAAAGCAATCTTATTGCGAACCCTCTGTTTTCACGAATTTTCTCAAGCACTCTTTCAACCAAACCATCAATGACAGCATAATGTCTCCCACTCCTTGTTTCGTCATGCACATTGGTGCGCCCATCATCGAATTGATGAACCACATTTTTCATCATTCCCTCACTCGCTGCCACCATCAATCTCTACACATTGATGATGAATTTCAACTGCCTTCACACTCCTTGCATCCAAAACACAGAGCAGTCGCTATTCCACACTTCCCAATCGGTGGAATGGTTAGTGGTTTTAAACATTTTGAGCACTCACTAACACGAGTAAAAACAATACAATCCATCTATAAGGGTGTCAATGGATTTACAATCAAACGGAGATACATGTGTGCAAACGCTGCACTGTGATACTACAGCTGCGGTTGCGGTAGAACGAAATGGTACTTGGTTTCCGGACATGCCTCGTATAATCCGAAAGAAAAATTCAGGTGGTTCAACTACGACTTTTCCTCCGAAGTACCTGTTAATGTGATGAAGGGATAGCTCCAGAAACATTGTAAAACTCACTCACTTTCATTCAATCTAATATCCTAATATATTAATATCTTTATGGCAAGTACTCACAAAGAGCCAAATAAACGTAATAATAAGGATTTACTTAACTTTACATGAAGATCTGAATAACAGTCATGCAGGTTTCAAATCTAGTATAATCACAAAAAACTGCCATACACATCCATAAGTTTTTCCTCCAAACTCCTCTAAGTTTTAATTCATTTCGCCAATTATAATAACAAATAGTTAAAGACACTATTTACATTTAAAATTGCAAAACCTTTCCTTAGAATTACACCACTTTCCCACTTCAGATTGTCGAATCCCGAAGATCTTACAAATAGCTACTTCTATTGTATCTTTAACACTTTATGAAATTTAAAACTTTATAGCTTAACTCTGAGGGCAATCTGAAAACCTAACCCTTAATCAGATATACTAGATTATTGAAATTTACTTAGTTTCAGTGGGAGTTCCTTGTTATAACCATTCGCGAATTCCGACAGCTTGGTCAGCTCCGAGGTTATTTACTTCCACAATTCCTGGTGGATTCTACGACGATGATTAATCTCAGGACGCGAGACCACCTAGTCGATTCTCACCTTTTCTAATTCTTGGGTGTAACGTTTAACGATCACAACGATTAACCATTAACTTTACATACTCAAGGGTTAAATAGTAGTTACATTTGCATAAAATCAAATCCTCTACGGAAATCGGTTTTAAAATTGTCAGTTAAAAAAATAGTTTCCCTAAGGGGATTAATTAAAGAGCCCGAATAGTACCTGTTGCAAGGTCACTTCATCACTTAGGGATTTTGCAACCACAAGAAAATGTAATTAAATAAAGACTAAAAATGTTTAATGTTTCGAGTAAAAAGCGTATTTTTAAAAATCTCGAGACGAACAAGATACGTCATATTTTGAAAAAAAATAATGTTAATAAAATACCCTTAAAAATATAGAATCGTTGTTTCTTATTTAAAATATACAAAATCAAAACGGCATTAAAAAAAATAATAATAAGATATGATTCGCTAAATTAGTTGTACCTCAAAGCGTTTTTCATGACATTCGATTTGAGAGCGAGAATGTCGGAGGGGAAACAACAGGTGTGAAAAAACTTAAGAAAAGAATATGGTTGATAAGGGATTGGAAATAATCAGAAACAATTTCATAGATATCGGACTCCTTTGCATACGAATTCAGTCCTAAGCATATCGTGAAGGCATTGGATTCTTATAATTGGCTTAAAGATGGCAATTTTTTGTTTAATTTTGATTCTTTGTTCAGAATTTATTATACAAAATGGACTAAATGCAAATGTAATACAAACTAATAAATTAAATTTTGAAGAATTAGAGGAAGAGCTGAACAACATAGGATTAGAAGAGTTACAAACTAAACAAGAAAAAGAAGGTGAGTGTTGCATAAATGATACTCTTTCAAGACTTATTGATCTTATTTATAAATTTAAACGCGCACACAACGTATACGTTTAAAGGGATGTTTTATTTTCCACGAACCATAATATTTTTAAGATTTATAAACATATTAAATAAGTTCAGTTTTAATATGTCCATGTCGTTTTTACTTTACCAATGCTAGAATTAATTGTATTTTTAATTATATTATATTTTTGAATGGTAATATGTATTTTTTCTGCACTATTTAATATTTATACCCCTCGGTAATAGTGGAAATTTTAGCCAAATTATCAATTCTCTCATTTTGTAAAATTATTTTAAGACGTTTGAATAGATGCTTAAAAATGTGTAGAAGCAAATAAATTTTATTTAGTTTTAAAAAAAAGGGAATTTATCTGTGACAAATCAGAAACGAAGAGTTGACGGATTGTTTCTGTCAACGTCGTATTTAGAAGATAACGAAGAATAATACAGAACATCTGCTTAAACCAGTTAAATACACTCATTGACAAAAAAATTAGTGCACCAAGAAGGAGTCCTCAAAAAGGACATATGTAATGACTTATATAAAGAACATATGTAAATTTTACATGTGCAATGACTACTTTGATGTAAGTAAATGATTAGAAAATCAAAGAAAAAGGATCTTTTATTTCAGACAAAAAGACAAAAGAACAGAGGATTTAATACCCTGTTGAACCCCCTCAAGCGCGAATGCATGATTTGATACGATACCAGGCACACAAGCTCTGTATGATGTCTTGAGATACTTCGTTCCATATTTGCTGTAACCTTACCTTTAGTTCGTTCAAACTCGTTAGATGCCCAACTCTCCGTCCCAAATGATCCAAGATATGTTCGATTGGAGACAAATCTGGGGATCGGGCAGGTCAAGAAAGGGTAGTAACAGTGCGGAGACAGTCTTGTGACACCCTTGCCGTCTGAGCCCGAGCATTGTCTTGTTGAAAAATGGCTCCTGGGAGCCGTTGTATGAGTGGCAACACATTTGGTTGTAGGATGTCATGGACATACCACTAGGCTGTCATGGTGCCACGGATCAAAACTAGGGGTGAACGTGTATTGTAAGCAATGGCACCCCATACCATCACACCAGCTGTGAGAGCGGTGTGTCGCTGTAAAGCAAAGGCAGAATTGAGGCGTTCACCGCGGGGTCTCCACACACGAACACGATTGTGAGCGGCACCACTCCAAAAGGAGGTGTCAATGGGTGGGCGTCAAGGGCAGCACACGTAATGGGCGCCGCGATCCCAAATGTTCTTCAGACAGGTGCCTTCGTATGGTTCGAGAAGACACAGGGACCCCTAGTGAAGGTGCTACCCGTACCTGGAGGGCTGCCGATGAAGCGGTTGGCTGTAAGCGAGCATTTCTTACGATGTGGAGGTCTTCTCGGTGGCTGGTCTGTCGAGGGCATGCTGAGCCTGGTCTTCGTGTAAATGACATATCTCGGATCCACTGGTCCCAACACCTCCTCATAACACAATCAGAACGGCCTGACGAGCTACTCGCCTGGCTGACCACCCAGCTTCCATCATGCTGACGATTCCCCTCCCCCCTCTCAAACTGAAACAGCTGCTCATATTGTCTACGAAAACGGCGTAATGTCATGTCTACCTCAGCGCTTCCTTTGTAAACGATTCAGAACACTCAAACAAGCTTTGGTTACCTGTTTTACACTCCACGGGGAACGACGTTAAATGCCCTCTACCGGCTGTACGTAATGCGCAATCACACTACATTTCTAATGTACCGTGTAATTCTCTCCGACATGTACCTTCATGCCAAGTGTCGTTACAATCCCTCAATTTTTTCTTGGTGCGCTAATTTTTTGTCCGTGAGTGTATTTAATGCGGAAAAAGGTGTCAAAAAAAGTCAATGATATTTTTCACTAAAAAGAGCTCAATATTCTTTCTGAAACTTGCATCAGTATTAGCCATAAAAGTACACGTTTTGAATCGAAGAATGTTTGAGAAATTATTTAATCCGGTGAAACCTTTGAATCAATTCTCAGCTGTTTTGATCAAATGTAGCAATGAATGATCTTTCATTCTATAGATCCGATAAGGGAATTTAGTGGAATTTAGAAAATAGACTTTGTCTGAGTTTCAAGCCACACCCTCCTCTTTTCCTCACAAATACCACTTTTTTCTGTAGTATTTGTATTAACCATGAGCGTTTTCTCCTTAGGGTTGTAACTTAATCTTTAATTTTCTTATTTTTTTCAAATCTGGAATTCGTCGTAAAATCTGGAAATGGGATCTGAAATTTGACGCCAAATCTGGAAAGGGGAAATCGTTAATCCTGCTAATCCTGATCAGGACAATGGATCAAAGCGTTATTAAAATATTGTATTGTCATCGGCTCTTGGCAAGTGTGTGAAATTTCGAATTAATCTAACTTTTTAAAGTGGATAAAAAAATATCAAGTTCAAAGATTCCGTTACATACAGTTGAATTTAATAAAAACGTGTTAAAAAATAGATGAAATGTCAAAGAGGAGGTAAGACAGTAGGAAAAATCTCTATAATAACTTCAATGACTCATCCCCCGTGTTTACAGAGACAATACATCCCATGAGAGAAAAAAAAATTTACTCATTCTTATCAAGAACACATGCACCAGAAAGAATATCTCATCTTAGATCTTGTTCATTCAAAACAATGAGAACACACTCTGCTCAATACTCTGCCATAAGCCTGTTCTTTGCTCTCTTTTTGGAACTATTTCTCTTTGTAAAGAAAAGGAAAATTAGAAGTCGATTCTTATTTAGAAAAGTTCTTCATTCTTTTCTCACTTCCGTTTTTTAATTCATCCAAATTGCTCGTTTTACTTTCATTATTCATTAAAGCACGCATTTTAATTTTCTTTTGACTCATTTTATTTACCCTTGTTGCTTTTAACTTTGGGGCCCCTTCAAGTTAGTAAATAATTTATTTTTATTCTTAAAAATGTTGATTTACAGAAGAAAAGCAAGAATTTTTCAGAGGAGGAATAGAAAGGGTCAATGTTTTTAAAAGACACGAGCAACACACACAAAGAGAGAGATTTGTAACCACATCTTCATTCATTACTTATAGACTGTGATGTTTCAGAATAACAATTTTAGAAACATTTAAATCACGTCACTTTTTGTGAAGCTTTTAAATCAGTTGATGTTTGTTATTTTAATGTGATATTTTCAAATATCAACTTTTTAATATATTGAATCTTGAAATATATTTAAAAGTATTGTTACGAATTTTGCGTAATCAATTCTTCATATAGTGCAAATAATTTCAATCTGGATGTGTAATACGTTAATATTACTTTCTGTTGTATTTATTTTATGTTAAAATTGTAATATTCGCAAGCAACGTCGTTCCTTACATTAAAATGACGATTCATTGGAAACTTGGTTAAATGCTGAAGATAGATCAAGTTGGGATCTTTTTTAGCGACCATGTTGGCGACTTCGAGGTAATATGGAAGACTCCTGGAAATTACTAGAAAAATCTATTAATATGACAATCCATAACGTAAGTGGATCTTTCTCGAAAACACCACGCTGCCAGTAAATAGAGGTCGCTCTCGAAAACTAAATGAGCATTGACCTTTGAAGATTTGACTAGCGATTTAGTTGCTCCTCTCAGGAGAGTCCTTGTGAAAAATCTTAAACATTACGTATTTCTTTTTTAGACACTGATGGTTGTGCATGAGCGCTGTAGATGGTGTGAAAGCCTTCTGGGGTTTATTAAGCAAATTCTAGTGCTGTATCCTGGATATCGAGGGTTGTTTTTCTACAATTAATTTCCATCGCTCCTGAAGAAATGTCTTGCTCCTTGAGACTGATAGCATTAAATCCTCGAGCCCAGATCTACGTAACAGTATTTTACAGTGTGTAAGACGCTTATTTGGGAAAGACAAGTCCTAAGAATGGCTGTCAATTTCTAGGAAAGTATCAAAAATTTTAAATAAAAGATAAAAAGAATGGGAAGCTTTTTTTAATATACCACTAACCTCTCAGAACACTTCAACCCCAATACATAATCCTTCTATTTCTCAGTAATATAATCCTCGACTAACGAAATGTTGAATATAATAAAGATGACAATAAAATAAATCATCTCCCCCCCCCCCATTTATGAAACTCAGGCTTAATTAATGTCAGAGCCTCGTGAAATTGGCAAATAAATTTAAAAGTGGATAGTTATGACGTTCAAAAGAGCTACTGGGTTCCTACAATCAGGAGCTGACAATTGATGAGCTCATGCAAATGCATGAAAAAGAGCTAGAATTGAAGAATTCGTGACTTTAGACCCAGTTCAATCAGAAGATCGGATGGCAGTTAAGAATTGGGAAGGTACGACGGTTGGAAGGAATTAGATTTAATTGGAAAAAGGGCTACGAATTTGAGAAAAAACAGACTCAACAGAAAATTATTTTTGCAACAAAACAAGGAATAAAAAAGTATCAACATGGACGAGGAAATTGTGAGGGAGAAAAAAAATGTTTGAGCCGGTGCACTACTTTGTTAGATATTATGAAACCTTCTACATCAAAATAACTTCGGCTTACGATTGTGTAGTTGAGTTATCTAAAATTTTATATAAAAAATAGTTTTTTTCTTAATTATTATTTTCTTATGTCTTCACTCACGACTAATAAAAGTTTATATGTATTTATATGAGAAATTATACCTTGACTTACGCGGTTTCCACTCATTCCTACCTATCGCGTAAGTTCGCGGGGTAGTACTGTACTAGATATACTGAGCAACGAGAGTTTACTTTTTTTTAGTGTTTAATAATATGTTTTCAATGATTAGAGCACCAAAGTTCTGCATTTAGTAAAAAATTAAATTAATTGATCTAAAATAAAAGAAAAGAGCTTTTAAGTACAAAAATGTGCCAAAGAATTAAAATCCGAAATTTTTCTGAAGTTAATTGGCGAGAGATGACTAGAAAATAAAAGCCTCAATTGTAAAAAAGTACGGACCCTCTCCTTTTGTTTGCTTAGAGAATTTTAAGAAAAGTAAACGGCTCTCAGGGCAAAAGGTTTCCCAGTTTCACATAGCAAACGGCGTTATATAAGTTATATAAGCGGTGCTTACGTATTATCGCAATAGTATTGGCGACATTATACGAAAGGAAGCACATGGTAGCCAATTCAGCGAGTACGACACATGGGAAATCAAGGTTTGCCAACTTGGCGAGTTATCTTGAACGTCGGTATCGTTGCGATAGTACGTAAGTACCCTATAAACACATATATTACATAAATATAATCTACAAAAGTAAATCCTATGTAAATATTTTTAAATGATTAATCTAATTGACATTTAAATCGTTTATGCTCATGTATAAATATATAAGAATACATAATTACTTAAACATTACCCTTTACAGAAAATGGATGAAATAAACAAATCCACCGACTAATGGGCACGAAAAAGAGAATTACTTAACCACCGCATGCGAAAGTGTTGTAAAAGAAAACGTTAACTCATTTTGACGGTTACAAATGGTTGCACACAATTTCCCTAAAAGTCAACGAATAATGAATGATATTGTAGCGAAAATCCTAATTTTAAGGAGAGTGCGAGTAAGTGAGTAAGTGTTTATTAATGCCACACTATAAAACATCAAGAGACTTATTGAAAACGAATCTGGTAATGTTTTTAATTGGGCAAGTGAAAAGGAGACAAGTCAAGAGGGTTGCAGGTCAAGTGAGCCTGCAACCCTCTTTAAACTTCTGCACCACGCTAACGGGTATATTGATTTAGGAAAATTGATAAATAGCGGGAGACTTATGAAATTAAATTATTGATTTATTTCGTCTGAAGCTATATATTAATTACAATATTTACATTTAGACAGAAGTTATTCAAACTGAGGAGTATTTCCATTCAACAGAAAATGTTATTGGCGAAGGAGGAGGCAAAATACATCTCTTTTCGAGTATTTCAAATTAACTGTCTCTCTACTCTCTTGGGAGGGGGAGATCCCTTCTTACGCCTCGAGTTTCCCCCGAGGTCCGGCTCACAGGTGGAATACAACCAACCATTTTCTCACGCAATCGGTTGTCGGTGTGATGTCAGATGAAATGACCCCCCCCCAATATTTTAGTGTTGAATGTGGGATTATGAATGGCATAATGCTATCTATATATAGGGCTGCCGATCTTGCACTTGCGAGGCGGGAAAACGTTACACGGGAAATGGATGCGAGATCCTACAGTAAAATTCGTAGAAAAGAGTAAAAAAACAAAATGGTTGATCTAGTTCAGTGATGGAAGCAATTACATCAAAATTACCTGCTCATTGATTGGGTAGTTATTAACGTCATACTATAAAGCAACAAGATGTCTTTTTAAAACGGACCCCGTAATTTTGAACTTTGTTCAACTGACGAGAACGACACCTGAACTAATACCCCCCCTCTGAACTTCCACACCACGCCAGTGGAAGGATTTTGAGCATCGAAAGATTTAACGTTCATCAGCTTCCCTACACGGAGGGTCATCAGGGGAAGAAGCGCTCGAACTCATGACATGCCAGCCAGGTGTCCGTGATCATAATCACTAGGGTACCGCAACCATATACGGAGAGACTACCACATTATGTAAATAGCAGTTGTGTATCTATGCGATGCGCCACGCATGTAATCAGTCAATGAATAAATAAACCCAACTAAATTAAAATGGGCTGTAAATTGTATTTAAGCGTGGGTTTTATTTAAACATCAAATTTACATGCCCTTATAAATCCTATATATTTCCTAAAATGTGGGTTTGAATAGAATCAGTGGCACACACAGGAATTTTTTAAGGGGGAGAGAGGGGGTCCAGGGTCGGAAGTCAATCATTCTCGTATCATGCTGTCTAACATATTCTTTTCATTTTGTCGATTTTCGGGGACAATAAAGAGTTAAAAAATTATTAAATAAATAATTAGTATTAATGAATAAAATAACAAATACTTTAAATTTTACATACCATATGCATAGGATTGTACTCAATTGGAAAGAAAATCAAGGGCTTTGTTGGGGGGAGGGGGGTACGGACCCTTACGTGCGCCGCTGAATGGAGTTATTTTGCTCCAGGTGTATTTGACCTATTTTTAGAAATTTGATCCAAAAAGGTCTTCTTACGAAATTTTTTTCTCTTACAGTGATGAACGAAGCCACAGCTGATTTTCCGACTCTCATGTCAACCATATCAGGTAAAATTTTAAAAAGCTTAGTCATCTGATGGAGTGGGACGGCAAGTATCACGTATTTCAGTATTTATTGACAATAGCTCTAAATATTTTTTTTAGTTAAAATTATTGATTGTGAATTACTTCTCGGCAACTTTTCCTTATTCATGTTTTGATTGCAAGGTAATAGCGTTTCATAACCCTTTAAGGTATCTGACTACCCTAAAACTGGGAACTTTGCCAAAATATGTCAATTTTTTTTATCATTTTATTTCTTAGACCATTTTACTAGCCTTACAAAAATACCAAGTTTATTACTTTCCGTTCACTAGAACCAAAACTACAAGTGTTTTAGTCAAAGTAGATGTCATTACTTTAAGCAAGATGTCATACTTTAAAACAGGTTTGACTCGAAATGTGTTTTTTTTAAAAGGCTCATACGAGGACAACAATTGCTCAAAATATCTTGAAAATAAATAACTGAAATTTTTTGTGCACATTCTGTATAACAGGGGAAGTGTTTAACCTTTAGATGAATCAATCCCTATTTTATTACAAAATTTACTTATTACAAATTATAATAACTAGATAAAGTGCTCTAGTTTTTGTAAAAATTAAAATATCTCTTATTCCAAGAGTTATTTCAAAAATGAATAACATAGCAACACATCAGAATTGAAACATTGAAAATGTGTTCATAAACTTTTGGTACGGAATGAACCCCGTTTATGTTGTTGTTGGTAAATTTTTACCCATTTTTTCCAACGCGCATTTTAATGATAATAAGTTTTTTTATCTTCTTAATATTAACACGATTTTCTTAAAATGTACTAAAAAAATCGAAAAACTACGAAAAAATGCCCAAAACTCCATTTTTTTAAGTTGTCGCAAGTAGTCGAATGCCTTAAGACCTAGCCTGCACGTTCGTGCGGGAAATCCCCACGTTCCAAGAAGGTAACAAAATTTTTTTAATTATTTTTTCCAGTGTCATTTTGAGGGCAATATAATGTTAACTTTTGCACACCGTCTAACTATCAGGCTTATTTAGGTGTAAAACCCGTATAACCATCACAGGAAACATTATAGGGCAGATTTTCTTTTACTGGGACTGTATAAAAAGGCGAAAGTTGTGTTACAAAATGTGTCTGAGTTACAATAATTTGAAAAAATAGGAAAATTAGAATAAAAATTACAGATCTTTGTGAAATTGCTCGAAATGTTCCTTGGATTAAAAGGCTTTTCCATATGCGTTATATAAGTTATTGTCATTTTTGTTCCCCTTCATCTTCATCACAAATTGATAAACACGTATCTGAGTCCCTGTCGTACTCATCGGTTTCCAGCAAATATTCTGATTCAGAATCACTTTCGTTGAAATCAAACAACGATGCCATATTGGGAAGAGAAAGTAAAAATAAACAACAAAAAGAGCTATACAATCTTTAGACATCGAAACCAAACACAAGCGAACGTGCGCCCCAGTCAGCATCAAAAGGAAAAATAAAATTTGCCTCGCAGTCTGGTACGCAAGGAGTTAGTAATAGAAAAAAAGTAATATTCATAAATAAAAGAATATTTCGGGTCTTAAAGGGATATCTAACCCGCACAATCGTGTGAACTGGGTCTTGAGAGGATATGTGGAAACCAATTAACATATCATTGTACACTGAACTGCAACTTCAAAACTGTGTACAGTAGTACCTCGACTTACGCGAATTCGGAGTTACACGATTTTCCAATATTTTTTATTTGCCCCCTACCCTTTCTTCCCATCATTAAAACTCAAGTGGAATCATTGCCAGAGTCTGATGAAATTGGTAATTTGATTAAATAATTTGTCGATCTTGCCAGGCAAATAAATTCAGAAGTGGACAGTAATGATGTTCAAGAAGTACTGAATTCTCACAATCAGGAGCTAACAATTAATCAACACATAGAAATGCATGAACAAGAGCAAGACATTGAAGAACTTGAGTTTTCTGAACCCCGTTCAGTCAAAATATGGAAAGACGGTTGATAATTTGACTGGTCTCAGTTTAATTGAAAAAAGGTTACAAATTTTGGAATGTACATACTCCAAAGAAGAGCGTATTTTTTCAACAAAAGAAGGGATAAAAAAATTATTTGCATGCAACTAGGAAATTTTGCGGGAGAAAAAAAATCTTTGAGCCGGCAGACTATTTGTTAAGTTGTAGCGGATCTATACCTGGCTCTACAATCCCTTCATGAATCTTTTAGGAAAATATTTATTTCAACCAACTTTCACCGAGTAAGGAAGCGTGATTATGTAAATGAAGTATATTATATAAATTCTGGTTTCGCGAGTTTGTGAGTTGACACTTTGGAGTTGACATGTTGAAGTTGGCAAGTAGGAGTTAACATGAAGTCTGCGAATTAGTTGTTAGTTGAAGATTGAAGAGAGTGGAGTTAGTTAGATGTCTTGGAGTTGTTCAGGAAAAAGATTACAAAGCGTGGATCCAACAACATTGATCAAGCCGAGAGAGATCACCTGCAAGTTTCCAGCGTAGGATCCGATGCATAAAAAGTACAGGTATTGTGAGCTTGATTATGTAGAAATTAGCTATTAGTATGCGACGTAATTATATTTGAGCGTATTTAAGCTATCTTAGATTCAGTTGAGGGTCTGTAGTAGTATCCCCGTGTTATAGAATCTCACCTCTGCGCTCTACTATGTGAGCAATTATCTTAATTAGGTTGTTATTGTATCTGATTGATATTTGGAAATAGTAAATTGATTAGATTGAGATCATGTCTGGGGGAACATTTAGTTGCTCCCACACATCTAGCCGGGGCACAGGGAATAAGGAATGCCAATTTCCTTACAAATGTCAGAAATTCCATATAGCGTTATTGTTAGACTTTTCAGACGACTTCTGGTCGTAATTTCAAACACCCGTTGTAGTACAACCATTTAATAAGATGTTTTTTGTCCATTAATGTGTTGCTGTTTCTATTCTTTTTCTCTGCTTCTTTGCACCGTAGCTCGTAACTACGGTAGTTGTGACCCTATATTTCTATGTGTTTCCGAGTCGTCCTTGTAACCGCTACACATCCCGCAAGTTAGTCGGTCTGGTGGCGAAATCCCTTCTAGTTAATTGAGGGATATGATGTCTGAATGCATATGAATCGATTCCCACGAGAAAAGCAAGATTTTGCATGTGTCACACATGTGGCATTGATTCATTTTAACTGTTTCTATTTTCTATAAATGCAGAATGATCTATCAGTTTATTAGATGGGACATTTTACTGTTTAAGATAATGGACTAAATTCATGACGGTCCCATTATAAAAACAATCACGTGTTCGCCACTGAGTGAGTTCAAAACTGGCGGTACACTTTGTGGTAACCTCTGGTTACCCCGTACGTCTAAACCCTCTTGTCTACCTGTAAACCCGGCTAGATATGTAGGAGGAATAGAATAATCCGCAGACATTATTTCCAATCAAAATAATTTATTAATTCTTATTAACCAATATCGATCAGACACAACACTTTTCTAATAAAGGTATATGAACTATGGTAGAGTGCAGAGGTGAGATACTCTAATACGGGGATACTATTACAGACCCTCAACTGAATCTAAGACAGCTTAAATGCGCTCAATTACAACTACGTCGCACACTAATAACTAGCTTCTATTTGATTAAGAACACAGTACCTGCACCTTTAATGTAGCGGATCCTACACTGTAACTTGCAGCCACTATATTTGGCCTGTTCAATGTCGTAGGTTCCACGCTCTGAAATCCTTTTACTAATTCTCGAACTTCAAGTTCACTTCTACTTGCACACATCAAACGTATCCACTTCAGCTTTTCAACAACAGATCACTTAATCCCTTCCTTTCCTTCACTTTACTTCCCTTGACTTAACTTAACTTCTTACTTCACTTTCCGCCAACTCGCGAAAACCAAACTCATATAAAATACTTCATTTACATAAATCACGCTTGGTTTCTCGATGAAAGTTGGTTGAAATAAATATTTTGAATAAAGAGCTATGAAGATATTAGTAGAACCGCGTATAGATCCGTCACAACTTGTTCTTGCTGGTCTACTAGAAAAATGTCGATAAAATTTCAAAGGAGGTGGATAAGGATCGGCCTTTTTTGGCGCATTGGCAAATTCATATTATGTATTTTTTTTTAACGCTGATACTCAGTCAAAATGAAAATTTTAGGTTTTTTTAAAAAAAAAAAATATTTTATCAAATAGAGAAAACAGGGGATAAAAAAACAATGTTAAACTATTTATAACAAATGTCTTCGATTATATTTCCTTCTAGCCGGCTGGGTGGCGCAGTTGGTTTGTCGCTGGCCTTCCGCACCCAAGGTTGCGGGTTCGACCCCGACCCAACTCGGTGGATTTTCGTGATGCGTATAATCGACAGCAGCCATGTCGTATGATTATACGGCATGTAAAAGACTCTAGAGTGTCTGTTTGGCTTGGGCGCTCTCGGCAAAATTAAATCCTGGTACAAGTTCGCATCGTCAGAGCTCAGGTGCCTCCCTCTGTGGAAGAAACTGGGCGTCTAAATTACCTCTGGCGATGGGTATCCACCTATACGGGGCCGCACTAAAGAGTGATACCAGCTCTTGGGGATGCACTAGGTCTACAATGGTAAAAATACCAATCCGCAGCCCATTGGATAAAAAAAAATATTTCCTTCTCGCTTTCAAGGGCTGAGTCGTCACTGAACCATCCAGTAGCAGCGTCTTGAAGTGTATCAGCATAACCAAGACCTGGAGTTTTTGTCTGAGTGTGATTATGGCGCCTGTATTCCAAGTACCAAAGTACAGATACAACATGTGCACAACAGCCAACCACTCTAGAACCAACTTTGCACTGACAATACCATTAGATGTTTAGATTAAGACCTATACCTCTTCTTATTTATATGTTACATACTTTTGTACTTGTGTGTCGTGATCTCAACTGGAGTCGAACAACTGAAGAACCTCCCGATTTACGTAAAGAGAGTACAGCCTCAATTTATTAAGGTGTTCGTGAGTGTAGGATCGGCTTTGTTTAAGCTGATATATCCCAAGAATTAAATATCGTAGCTCCTCCCATGTTAATCGTGGAAAACCTGAAAGATCAGAGTCATTTAACAAAGTCTATACCACCCTTTTTCTTGCTCAGTCGATCAATCTCAATGAATGTCAGTCTGAATCAAAAGGAATGTCAGTTTAAAAGCCTTATGATAGTAGTATTTGAGAGACCAAAAAATATAGTGGTGTTTAGAGCGCTTAACAGGTTTTTTTTTAAAGAATGTTAGAAAAAGCGCTTAAAATAACAAAACTCGACGAATTTGCCAAGTTTGATGACATTTTTATGTGACTTGCTATTTTTTCTTGCTATTTTAGAATAAAAGTAAAGATCAATACACACATAAATATAATAATATAGCTCCAATAAATACTTAGAATTTTCATGACTATGATTAGGTGAAAAAAGGCAGATCTTTACCCACACCTCCTTTGGTGAAAGTTTTCTAAAAAAATTTATTTTTCGTGTTCTTTTAAATTAAGTGTATTTTATTTACCTATGTGCATTATTATTGCTTACAAATATATGCTGTTTAAAAGAAACCGCAAAAAGCTAAAATTGGCAATGGCAAAGCACGTGTGATTATGTTATGATGAATCACAGGAATTTATTCCATTTTCCATCGAAGCTCTTTATCCGCAAAAATAAAAATGAATTTTTTGTATGTATCGAATATAAAGGAAAAATACTTCCTCTAATAAAATTAGTAATTGTTCATTATAAAATTAATTTAATGAATATTCTCCTTTCTCCCTGTGAGAAAATGAACTCGCTCTTAGTGGAAGGACTATGTATCTTTCTCCTTGTTTTCTCTTCTCACCACTGAGGCTTGAAGTCTCTAATGAATAGCGTTGAGCACTTCCATTGCTCAACTTAAAGGTGTTTGAGGAAAACTAGACTCTAGCTTATGACTGTAGGCCTCCAGACTGTATCTACACAATGATATTATACAGAACAAGTAATATAAAAAAGTTTTTAGTCAATTCCTACTTAGATCACCAAAATTTTTTTTTATTTTAGTTACTTTTTTATTAAATAGTTACAATTAATATAAATATGTATATAGGACAAAATCACAACATTAAGTGGCAATTAATTATTAATTATCATTAAAGTATCGTATTGCCATCGAAAACAATCCTGTATAAAAAATTTCATTTCAGCTGAAACGTGAGTAGAAAAAAAATCTCTTAAAATTTTGACCCAAGTCGCTAAAAATGAAGCCAAAGTGGCTGTATCTTTAATTCTTTAAATAATTAATTTCAGATAATTAATTTTAGTTAATTATAATTAGATTATAATACTGTTACCCAAAACAATAATGTATAGAAAATTTCAGCTCCAATGAACGCTTAAAAGGTGGGGAAAAAACCTTTTCAAGTTTTGACACTAGTCACCAAAAATAATGCCAATGTGGCTGTATTTGTAATTCTTTGGATAATTAGTTTTAATAAATTAATTTTTATTAATTATAATTAAATTACTGTCTTGTCAATCAAAATAATCGTGTATATAAAATTTAAGCTCAAATGAAAACTTTAAAATGCATGTTATCAACGATTGAAAATTTGAGCAAGATAAATATAGGGAGAGTGTGAACTAATAGTCGGAATTTAAAAAGTTAAAAATTCTATGAAATGTCAAATTTACCTTTTTCGCTAATTCTAGAAAAGAGAAACAGCATTTAAATAATAATACAAAATTCTTTACTCGCAGTGAAAATCTCATTTGAAAAACTACTCATTCATTCTTTTTTGAACTTCCATTTTATATAACCAATTATACCTATTTTTTGACATCTGTCTTAATTTTTTTTCTAGAATGTGATTGCGGAAGATATTCTAAAGATTGCACTTTAGGCTGGTACCGAAATTATTGCAATTGCTTGAACGGATACGCCGATAGAAATGGGACATGCACAAGTAAGAAATATTTTTAACAATTTTTTTAAAAAATTCCCGGGTTTTTTTTTTTTACTCCAATTTTTTCACGCAGATTTTTCTATGCTAGTTTCAATTGAATCCATATTCTGATAAAGAATAATTTTTATTAGTATCGCAACGAACTCAAGACCCATTCTAAGACTCTAGGTGGCAACAAGTCTAACCTGAGATACTGAGCCTGCGCAAGTGCGACACCGGGTATTCGGTGACTGGATCTCGATGAAAGAAGTTGGTGAGCTCCACCAGCGAGCTCTGTGTGAAGGTTTTGTATTTGTCGAAGGCAGATGTGTTGGATGCCATCCTGGCCCATTCTTTTATGTTTTCTTTACAAATCAACCCTTCGAGATATTTATTCTTTACCCAAAATATTTTCCTAATATTTGTAAAAATTTGTGTGCGGTGAGTCTTCCTTTCGGTTCGTAAATGAACCTCTAAAGAATCATTGGAGCTTCACCTTTGAAATTCCCACGACATCACAGTTATCTTAATACTTTCTGTATCTCTTTAAAATCCTATACAAAGGTTTGTCTCGGTATCTCCTCCTCATGTTGATTAAGGTGAAGATCCCTCTCCTTAATTTGATTCCAAGGGGGATACGAAAGCAGCACGAGTGGAGAAACCATTAAATCAAACACAAAATGAAAACAAAGTGGTAATTGCAATAATTTTTTAATTTTTTTTATTTAAATGCTTGAAAGGATTACGTGATATGCAGACAAGACAAGTTAAAACGTAAGAATCAATTCGTATTGATCTGAAAAGAGATGTAAGCCCTCAGACTTGACTAAGCGAAAATCCTTCGGGATCTTGTAAAGTACAAGGATCTTGTAGAGTGTCTACTCAACTATGATTCAGGTACTCATTATCGTCCAAAAGTCAGGTGCTCATTTTCATACATATCGTCCATGAACACTTGCTATTTTCTATAATCATCTGTTACTATTTGATATATATCTCACTGACTATATATTTATAAACTTTTCAGTAGGGACGTTGAAACGAACCAACTTCCCTTCTACCCTGTGACCCAGCTAAGGGTGTGGAAGGAAGTGAAGGATGATTCGACTTGATTATTTCCAATTATTTTATTTATCACTTTAATCGACTCAAACACAAATCAATGCAACACTAGAATTAGGATGATCCAGTCAGACAACAGAGGAAGGGGACGAAAGTCGCGCGCGTTTGGGGAGAATACATTTAATAACCACTTTAATAATTTAATAACCAATGGCTCTTCGCTAATATTACTTTACACAGAAGATATGTACTTAATGTCCGCTTAACGGCTTTAATACTTTAAATATCAACGCAATAGGAAGCTGACAGTACCTGAACTTGGGGAGTCTTCTAATCAATTCAATTTATCTATCACACTTCCTGACTATAATCTTTTATAAGGACTTTCTAACCATTTATGGTAATCTTCACCTTGTATCTTTCTTGTCACCTCTAGTTAACTAAACTTCTAACCTTCAAATTTTCAGTTATCCATTCTCTTCACTTCTAACTCACTAACTCCCTTAACCCGCGACCAAGAACTGTATATAATAAACTAACTGTATATCAGGTTTTCTTCTTAGGAGAAGATTGATTAATTTTGCTAGCCCCAAAGAATACCCAAAAGGATTATTAGTAGGAAGTCACAATGTTTAATTGCGTATAGAGGCGTTGTTATAGCTTCGAGTGCCAATTTGAATGGACGGAAGAAATTCCTAGTTTAAAAAGAGAGTCCTCGCGGATAGTTTACTGTTATAAGTTTCTTCTCAGAGGTCTTGTTATTTAAGCCTTTCGTCGATATTGGGAATATTATTACTCATCTACAAAATCTTACAAAATACACCTGTGAGAAGCGCAACACCCATTATAATATAATGGCCTTGCTGTTATATCGATCGTTTATAGACTTATCTCAATATAATTGTCTAAATGTCTATGCTCTTCCACTTAAATTATTCGATTAAAATAGAGTAATTATAAGTAATACTATAATTCACTTTTTCTTTCTTTAGAATGTGATTGTGGAAAGTATTCCAAGGGGTGCAAATTTAACTCTACAACTTATAAAAAGGAATGTATTTGTAAAGAAGACTATTATGAGAAATTTGGAACGTGTGCGGGTAAGGCATTTACAATATTTTAAAGTTCATTCATCATTTATTTCATTGAAAAATACGATTAACAATAACTCTATTTAATCTTTTTCTTCTTACTATATTTAAAGTACTTAGCCTCTAATTACACCAGTTGTCCACAAAGCTATGATGCATGATTAAAAACGATCCGAAGAAGGATTTTTTTTGCAAATATAGTAAAAATACTTTTTGACTTTGTAAGACCTTCTTTAAAAATACTTGAGTGTAATATCTCAATCGAAACAATCAACTCAAGCGGTAAATGATATAGAGATTAACTTTTTAGTAACAAGAAGGACTATCAATGACGTTATAAACATTCTTAAGGTCCTAAGCCCCTATAGACCTTCCTTTAAAGTAAACAGTATGTATCATGCATTGTAAATACGTACAAATTATAACCCGTAACAAATAAATGTGCGTGACTTACAATCTCACCTACCTAGGCACAAACCATTCGACCGTCTGCCGCTTTTAGATTAAATCAGCTATGATGGTGTATGGTGGTAGGCCTAGACCAACACACTGATGACGTACGTGACGTAATAATTATTCAGTCTTGCCACTGTTATCGGTTGGCATATAATTCAAATTTCCCAGATTTTTGAATCGACAATTAAAATTATTTGGATAATGATTTTATTGAGACTGAGGTCGGGTCCAGTTGGCCCTTACCTTTAAGCGTTCCTGATAACTACTACCTCACTGTATGCGTTGATCATAGCTTTCTTTCTAAGAAAATATCTCAACAATATTATTTTCTTATGGACTTGGAACTTCACTAAATAAAAAATAAGAATCTTTTGTTAATATAAATATTTTAAACTACTGTGAAAACTGTTGACTACATTACAAGAAATTAAAATGCTGCACCATAAGCGCATGGATATAAGTTAATGAAAATTGGTAAACAGATTAACAATAACGAATAATAAGTCGTGTTTACAATAATGCACTACGGTGGATGATAATATCAGTTGATCAGAAGGTTGTAGTTCCATTGTGCATGGCGATACAGGGAAAGAATACAAAGAGGTTGATGAGTGGGTGAGTTATAACCTGAGGAATGGACAATTAATCGCGTTTAACCATTTGTTACGATTCACTCATTATAAAAAGGTGGCAGCACACTCATACGACAACCATTCCCGTCCAAATTCTACTCAATAAGGGAAAGATCTGAAGGTACAGATGACCAGGACATAATCTGGATACTTTTCAAAGCTTGTTGGATGCCATGTATATACGCGGGCATTCTCCTGCTGTTAAATTTTCTTGGTATTGGTTGTCGCTTATTGATAAATGGTGTCTCTGAAGAAAGGACAGCGAAATCGATTGCGACGTATATATTCAGGCATGGTTGAGTGGTCATTATGCCTCCAATACGGAACAGTGGCGACTGGCTATTGTAAGAGATAGCATCTAAAATTCTGATCCCGCATTGTCGTGTAGTCTTCCACAGATTAAGCTGATTGGAAATTTTACTGAATCGACCGTCAGATCAACCTGCCCATCTGAATTAGACCACTTACATCCCCGTTAAATAGGCGGTCTTCTGAAAGATAAATTCTGAAAGATAAATCACTTCTATCGGACATGCCGACTGGGTGTTGTAGTTGGTTTGTCGCTGGTTTTCTGCACCCAAAGTTGCGGGTTCAACCCTGGCCCAAGTAGGTGGATTTTCATGATGCAAAAAATTGACAATGGCCATGTCGTATGATTATGCGGCATGTAAAAAAATCCTTGAAGTGTCCGTTTGGCTTGGGTGCTCTCGGCAAAATTAAAGTTCCTAAGTTCAATTTCGCATTGTCAGAGCTCAGGTGCCCCCATCTGGGGAGGAAATTGGGCTTCAAAATTACTTGCGGTAATTGGTGTCGCCTGTACGGGGCCGCACTAAAAAGTGATACCAGCTCCTGGGGAATGAACTAGGTTTGCATAGGTAAAAAATACCAATTCGCCGCCCCATTAGAAAAAGAAAAAGAAACTTCTACAGAACATATTTTATGTGCAAGAATGAACAATTCCACAGGCTTTTCGGAGAATCGTGATTATTGTGGAATCTGCCAGTTACTTTGTGACAGGTTCTATCCGCGGTCCTTCAACTAATCTTATTGTGCAAAATTCTTCCTTAACTGTGGTTTGAGTTTAAAACAGCCTTTCGTAGAGATAACTTAATTTTATGCTAATGTAAATGCTGTTTAAACCCTGGCAAAGGGTGTGTTAGAGTTAATCGTTAATCGTTAGTAGTGAGTCAGTGGTGTGCTTACGCTATCATTCAAGCAAGGACTGCCGTTCGGGTGATTGGAAATAATAGAGAGGGAGATTTAAAGAGAACTGTAGCAGCTTAGGAAACAGCCGACAAGAGATCTACATCCGGATCAAGAAATAAGTGTTTATTTGATAATCGTATAAGCTTGGATCAAGAAACTTATTAAGATTGCTCCCACGGTTATTAAACTTGAATTAACCATAAGTTGATGAGTCATAAATAAAAAGTAATTATTTTTATAACAATGTCTGCTTCTTTAGTGTCTCAAACTACACCTGCAACCTTCGGGTTGTGAAAACTTCCCTAGTATATCTGCAAAATGAAGGAACAGATGCAACTTCGGATCTTTTTCGTAACTCGTTGGCTGCTGTTGTAAATCAATTTATATCCCTTTTTCTTACCATTCCCTTTCACAGTTTGTAATATAAGTGTATTTGTAATGAAATTAGAGTACTATTTTTTACAACTTTAAGTGAAATTATTGTCGTTTGTAATGTGAAATTAGCTCTTAATTTGATCCACTCAAACTGGCTTGCTGCCAATGGGTTAAATTTATTATGGTCACATGATAAATACGATCTCGTGATCTCCATTGAATTCAAAACTGACGCCGGATTTGCACTTGATGTTCTACTTGTGTAATTCAGAAACATTTCCAAATTTGATAATTGTGTAAAGTTGATCAAACATTAAGATTCTTCAAAAAATCTTTCAAAAATTAAAAAAAAATTCTTACATTGTACTACTGGTGCTTTTAAGTCAAGAGCCTTTTGCTTGCCTCTGTGCGTCAATATTGTTGACAAATAATACGCTTTAAAACAAAGTTACTGCAACAAGAAAAAGTTGGCAACAACGGAGTGCATGAATTGATTAGATGGAAACACGTGATTGAATTTATCATGTGACTATGACGTCACATGAAGCCCATTGGTTGCTTTGAGGAAGTTAATATATTTTAGAAATCGAAAGTGTCTGCGATTCCTTATTTACCTTATATATAAAGCAATTTTATAATTAAACATATTAATCCGTCCCTTTTAGCTACAATTTATGAATTCGGTACTCTTTATGTGATTAACAAATGGATTCCCTTTATAATTCGAGAAAATAATAAAAGTAATTTGGCAAATTTTTCACCTGTTACTGCCTTTAGAACTGTTTTATAGACATTTGGATTTAAGATGCATTAATATTTTTAGAAGCGTCACTTAGCAAAAGATTTGACTTTAAATTATTGAATTTATAATAAATACTCTTATTTAAGCTCCTACCATAAATAAAATGAGTAGAGCTGTCATCAAATAACCTTCGCTGAATTACTTAGAAAAAGAGTCTAAGCATATCAAAATCATTAAAATATAACTATTTCAAAATTAGAAAACTCTTATACTTAAATATTCATATTTTTCTAGAATGTGATTGTGGAAGATATTCCAGAGGTTGCAAATTTGATTTGACGATCAAAAAATGTGAATGTAGAGATGGATACTCTCCTGACAGAGGTACATGTAAAGGTAAAAGATTTTATTTACTAAAAAATATTTCAATGTTATCGTTGTTTTTTTGTGATGGTAAATTTTAATATGAAACCCTTCAGGTTCACCAAAGCTCAATAACATATCAATTCAGTTCAATAAAAACTTTCATTTAAAATAACGAACTTTAATAATTGTTTAAAGATTATTGCCAAGTGTTTATTTGGTTCAAGTTGGATATAGAGAGACACTCGCTTCCGATAATTACATCCCATCTAAAAGGATTACTAATGTATGATATTAAAAGAAAGGGTTACCTTATTTTTCGCTGGCGTAAATTTACATCGCCAAGGCACTATGAATCGAAGTTTCAACGAATTTAAAACCACTTAAGCAAATACTGTCGGGCCTTTATTTAACGGAGTCGCTAAATCCCCCGAAAAAAAAGTTCGTTATATGGAAAATTCGTTAAATAGAGGTTCATCTCTTAATGCACTTTAAAAACTACATAAAACTAATTTTTAGTTCATAAACACCATAAATTATTTAAAAAGTCACACTTATTTTTTTTAAAATTGATATATCTGTTCATTTTATATATTTTACTCCTCAAAAAGAAATCTGCAAGGAAAACATTGTCCATAAAATATACTGTACTTACAACTTCAAAAAATTATATTTTACAATAAAATTAATAAGTATTAATGGCATTTTTTTAATATTAAGACAAGTTATTTAAAAGAAACGTTACTTTGTAACCAGTAATTTTAAACATACATTATTTTGTAACCAGTAATTTTAAGCATACTCTTCCGCATGCACCCTTAAGTTTAATTACTGATAAAATCCGTTAAATTTGTTTCAGTTTTTGTTTGAAAAAATGCGGTAGTTTTATTGTTCTTGGTGAGTTTAGCACCTGGTAAAACCAGTTCAAGGTCAATGGTCATCTTAAAATGTGTCGAAAGAGAGAATAATTTGAAACGTCCAGAAATATTTTAAAAATAGTGCGAAAAGAAATCGAATCACGAGAGAAAAGATTCGTTAAATAGAAAAAGCCCTCCGCTGTTTGGAGGTTATTTTACAAAGAAAATGGTAAAATGTTCTTTGTTTCATGAAAAAGTTTGCAAAATAGGAGTTCGTAAAATGAAGGTCCAACTGTATTTCAAATATTTGATCTCTTTAAATCAATATTTTAAACTTTCTTTCACTAAAATATTAAACAATATATAAACATAAAGTTGTTTAACATTTTACCGCAAAAAAATTAATAGATCCTTCCAAGAAAAAGGTGTATGATGTATTCAATAATGAACTCTTGCCACTGTGTACGGTAACATTTATTAAGGTTGTTACAAATGGAATGGATTTTGCTTGCACTACGATTGTGTCACGACTTTCGTAATAGATTGGGGAAAAAATTATTCCTTTTTTTCTTTGTATATATATATTCATACATTAATCATCCAGACATTCATACATTGTGCTATAATCATTCCGGTAGGTTTACTTGAAAGTACCTCGATTGTTAGACTAAATTTTCATGTTTGTTCGACCAATTTTTCATAATTACATCAATTTTATGAAAAACTAGGGACGTGGACCAACCCCTCATTGTTTAAACTATACAACTCATCATACTCATTGCTCAAATTCTTTTTTTTTTCTCGCAAAATTCGTTTCTGTCGCCCCTCTTCAGCTAAACTCATCACTGAAGCGGCTTCGTCCAACACTTCATTGATAAAGTTCTCCGATTTAGATAAACCTGCAGCTCTTGCATATTTCTGGAACGTTGAATATTTCGTTCCGTTGTTTGCAAATAAGTCTTCGTATAAGAGACAATGCATTTCTTCTCAAGCGACGATTCCAGTCCAGGTAATCGTTGCGATTTTTTTCTGCGAAAGCTTGCAATAATGTACTATCGCAAACGTATTGGCGAAATTATATCAAATGAAGCATATGATTGCTATTTAAGCGAGTACGACACATGCAAAATCGGAGTTGCCTTGAACGTTGGTGAGTTATGTTGAACGTTAGCAATGTTGTGATAGTACGTAAAAATTTATTACAGCATCACGTAAAACTTTTTTATATAGACAGGGATTATTATTATTTTCTCAGGTTTCTATGAGTTTTCTCTCAATATGTAATTTCGCATTTATTAACCAAACTGATGGAAATTAAAGTCTCCCTTTCACTAGTACTGTAAAAAAAGAAACACTGGTCAAAATAACTTCAAATTTACTATGAATATACTTGAAGAAAAGGGAAATGGTATGGCATAAGAAAATAAGTTTTGAAGTGTATCGATAGAGGGCACTGTGAATGGCATAGCGAAAGTTGATTCCGCTAAAAGCTACATGTTTAATACAATGGACTCAATTCATGACGGCCACGTGATAAAGACAAACACGTGTTCACCATTGAATTTAAAACAGGCATTAAACTGATTGTACTCGTTTTATTTGTAAAACTTAGATAAAACTTCAAATTTAAAGATTGGGTAAAGATGCTCAAGAAAAATTTCTTCAAAAAGATTTTAAAATTTAAAAAATAAATCTTAGTTTATGCATGTATTTTGAAATAAAATGCATTTTTTATACCTATGTGCATTATTATTGTTGACAAATATGTAACTTTAAGAGAAAGTTTTTGTAAAAAGCAAAAGTTGGCAACAACCAAGCGCACGAACTGATTAGCTGGGCACACATGATTGTTTTTAGGTGTGACTGTGATGCCATATTAGTTTTTGAATTGATTGGCTAAAGACACGTGGTTATCATTATCATGTGACTATGACGTCCATGAATTAAGTCCATTACGATGATTTTAGAGTGAGTTACAGATTAATCCAGCAGTACTTTTTAATGTCCATGATTGTTTCAGTTTTTTGACGGGGAAAAAAATGATTTCTAAGTCATTCAACATTTTTTACACTGTTAATAAAAAGCCCATCCCCCACGGTAAGGTTGTACCACATTTAATGCGAAAAATCGGTTTTTAACTGTCCTTGTATCAAAAACCACATAAAAAGCATCAATGAAACCGAGTGACGGATCTATAAGCGGCCTTCCACTAATCCCCTGGGGAACTCTTTGGGCTATCACTCACAACCAACCCTTGTGGAAGAAGAAACTGTGATATGCAGATTAGGTCAGATATATAATATGTGTTTTCCAGCTACTGTGTTAGATAGAGTAAGATAGAGGAGAATAAATGACTAAACAGAGTTGCCTGGAGATTGAAATATTGAGAAGCTGACGCTAAGGAAAGATATCTAGCAATCAGGTATTAGTTACATTGATAGCGTGTTTCGGGCAAAAATAGTTGAAGATATTTAAGTGACGATTGGTCACCAGGATTAAATTGTAAATCAAATATTAGAATACTGGATTGATCCACAAAAGGAAGATCAATTTTGTAGAAGTCTTCTCAGAATTCGCGTCTCTCGTAGTTTATTCCCCTATTGCTCCTAGTTGCAACATCTCTTTTTGTTTGAATACTAAAATTGTTCCTGTTGATAATTAGTGTGCTGAATAAATAATTAAAAAGTATTATGCTGAGTTGTCCTTCACTTCCTCCCACACCTCTAGTCGGGCCCAAGAGTAGGTCTTGTGCGTTACAACCACCAAAGAATTTTTTTTTCTTATGTCATACCGTTTTCTCTTCTTTAAGTATATTTCGTTTAAATTTAAAGTCATTCTGATCAGTGGTTCTTTTTCTTACAACATTTCGAAAGTGGGACTTTAATTATTGTCATCCTGTACATGTAGATTAGAATTAGAGAGAGAGAGTTTATTATGTAATGTATAGAAGAGACATAACACTTTAACTAATCATTTGAATGTTTCTGATCTTTCAACCTCATCTCGTAATTATGGTAACGTTCGGTTACCTCTTACATTCAAACCCTCTTGTCTACCTGTAAACCAGGGCTAGATATGTAGGAGGAACAGAATAATCTACAGACATTATTTTCAATCTAATTTGATTTATTAATTCTTATTAACAATTATTAAACAGACACAATACAATTCTAATTAAGACTTATGATTTATCGTAGAGTGCGGAAGTGAGATTCTATAACACGAGGATACTACTACAGACCCTCAACTGAATCTAAGATAGCTTAAATACGCTCAAATACAACTACGTCGCACACTAATAACTAGCTTCTACTTAATCAAGTGCACAGTACCTGAACCTTTAATGCATCGGATCCTAAACTAGAATTTTGAAGGCACTCTCTTCGGCTCGATCAAATGGCGATGGCTCCACGCTCTGTAATCTTTAATTAATTCCACTGCTTTTCAATCTTCAACTAACGATTAATTCTCAAACTTCCGTTAAACTCCTATTTGCTCACATCTAACGTATCAACTTTAGCGTGTCAACAAATCACTTCCTTCCTTTCTTTCTTAGTGCCAACTCGCGAAAACCGAATTTATATAATATACCTCATTTACATAAATCACGTTCGCTTACTCGATGAAAGTTGGTTGAATTAAATATTTTGTTTAAAAAATGAGGATATATTAGTGGAACTGCGTATAGAACCGTCACAACATCTACTCAAAATTCTTCTCAGAGCAAAAATTTCACTAATGCTGGAAAAATTTTAAATTCATTTATTTTTTTTTCAAAAATCTAAGATTAATTGCCCTACCACTACCGAATCGCTAGTTAGCGAACAATTTGTCTCTGCTTTGGACGAGAACTAGATCACCACCTTGCTCATCATTCTTAAGAAATTTGGATTAATAGATATTATTGGAAAATGGGATTTGGGATTTCTAGCGAGAAATCAGAATTAATTCCAAAATAATATGAGTGACATATTTTTGATTTTAATACACAGAGACACTTAACTGTACATTAGCAATCTTACATAATGACTTAATACACTGAGCGTGTATACATAAATTTTAAAGATAAGCTCTTTGGTGATTATAGTTCTCTTAAGAGTTCCTTATTTTCTTTTAGAATGCGATTGCGGCAGCCATTCTAAAAGTTGCAAATTTGGTTGGATTGGAAAGATATGTGAATGTGAAAAAGGGTATCAGAACAAAAACGGAACCTGTACAGGTGAGAGATATACACACAAATTATTTTTTCATCCGTAGTGAATCGGAAGAATTTTTAAATATTTAAAATTCGTTTCGGAAATGCAAAATGTTTTGAAAAATTAATTTGATTTTATTCATTTGCATAGAGACGCAAACAGTTGGGGAAAAAATCTGGTATTCATTTGCCCTTAGAAACATTGGCTCTGTTCGTTTAGCCAAGCACAGGCAATAAATTGCCAAATGATGCTATTAACTCAAAATGAAATATCGCCAATTGCAACCATTTCTCAGTGTTTCCGTTTGCTGTTTAGTATTATTGCAGCAAAATTAGTAACGACTAAAAAAAATGTAGATTTTTATTAGTGCATATTTTTAGTGTCGTTGCCAAAAAAGTATGTTTGACAAGATTTGAGACCGGATGAAGAAACCTAGCAGAGTAATAACATGATATACCAGTGCTGGTTTATCCATTGGGCGTTTGGGGAGGGCACCCAGGGGCCCGGGGTCCGGATAAGCTGGACTTAACAAGATTTTCTGGTTATAAATTTCGATTCTTCATTTCCAAGGGGAATGTAGATCTTCTCCGCCCAGGGCCCGAAATGAGTGATATACAATAAACAGCGGTCTCCAACCGGTGGTCCTTGAAAAATATTCGATCGTTGGCAGAAAAACTGGGACATTATTTATATTTTTATAAATATTCAGCTTCCCACAAAAACGACGAATAACAAAACGCATTATGGAATATGGATTATACTTTAATTTTAGATATCACTTTTAAAGAAATTCCTTCTGAGTTTAGCAAATTTCTAACTGTTTTAACAGGTGTATCTAGTTTATATTTGAAAATAAGAGTTGGCAACCATGGTAAATTGGCGGCATAACCCTTCAGTTTGTTGATATTGTTCTTGCTTTTCGGGGTATGGAAATGTAGAGACGTAAACAAGTCATAATACAGTTATAGTGGTTCGTTATACAGAGGTTAATCATTTGAGTGATCCTTCGAATATAAAACTATGCATTTAGTGGTCCATGAAGTGGTCCAACGCCTAAAATTTGACGACCGCTGTTATAAAACACCAAATTATGTGTAAGAAAACAATCATGCTTCCAATGGCTGGTGGTTGGTATCTTGGCATGGACAATTAAATAGTACCAAAGGTGCAGGGTAAGCTGGATGTAGTTATATTCGTATGAGGGGTGCTAATGTGCTGCAGTGCCTTAATTTTGCCAAAATGGCAAGATAGGACAAAAGATGTTCTGTGTTAAACTTCGTGTCATGACAGTATTTGTAGAAAGAGTACTTTCTTGTACCATTCTTCTCTGAATTTTCATGCCCCTAAAGTGTCCTGTTCTAAGCCTTGTTATTATCCTTGCCAGGCTTCTACTGGTATTAATTTCAGCAACTTGGTGTTTCAGCTTGGTTTTGCTATTCTTAACTCTTGATTTTTCTACTGAGTTTATATCGCTTAGAATGACAAGCGTTGCAGTGTTTGAGTTACAAGGAGGCTCTGGCACCCTTTATAGATAATAATACTGATAAATTTGGCGATTATGCCCCCAGTGTTAAATACTTTTAAAAATATTTCTGTCTTAGCTAGTTAAGGTTGAGCTCTTCAAAAGTTTCCAACTTCTTTACAGCAATACCAGTTGATTGCAACTCATGCTACCGTACTTTGAGAAATATTTCAAAAGAATTTTTAGAGGGTTTTCACTTCAGTATCTAATTTATTTCATTATAGGAGTTTTTATTGATTTAAGTAATGATTTTGAGTAAAAGTTAGACATTTCTACAAGCTGAGATAAATATCAATGTGCAAGTATCTTTATATATAAAAATCCCGTGTCACAGTGTTTGTCCGCGATGGACTCCGAAACTACTCAACTGATCCTAACATAATTTTGCATATTGTGTAATTTCGTCCAACTTAAAACATAGGATAGTTTTTATCTCAATATTGACGTCATTATTTTTTTATTGCCAGAAATGCGTAAAATCCGGGAAACGGGAAAATTCGCAAAATGTCAGAATGCGTGTGTGTCTGCGGAAGAGGATTTTGTAGACCAAGGTGAATGAAAAGTCAGTGCCTGGTGTATTTTGGGGTGTAGAATCCGAATTTCGAATTGAATCCCAAAAATACCCGTACCTTTGCCAGACAATGCTGGACGACCGTATTTAGACACACCCTGACAGAGCCTTACCTTAAAATCCTTGGAGCCCGAAAGTTTGGTCCCTGACGTACTTTGAGACGGGAAATTTGAATCTGATATCCGATTTGAGACACTCTCGCAACTTTGCCGGATACTGCAGGATGACAGTATTTTAGACTCATCCTATCAGGGACTTACCTCAAAAACCTTGGAGCGCGAAAACTTGATCCTTGACGCATTTTGAGATAGCCAATCTGAATTTAATACCTAATATGAGAAATCGACGCAATTTTGCCGGATAATTCTGGACAACTGTCTATTAAACGGACCTTGACAGGAGCTTTCCCCAAAATCTTGGAAAGGAAAAATATTTTTCGGGTCATTTTCGGGATGGTGAACGAGAATCCAAAACCGGATATTAGAAATACCCGTATCTTTGTCGGATAATGCCGGATGACCCTAATGCCCCTTTTCAGGAATTGATTTTGCTGGCTCAGGGGAGCCCAAAGTAGTCCCCGCCTGCGTATAGGGATGGGAAACGAGAATCAAATTTCAGAAACTCTCGTAGCTTTGGAGGATATTGGCGGAATTACGTGGACAGAAACGCTTTGCGTTCGCGTCCCGCGTCCGGATTTTCATTCCCTCTAATGACTGACTTTGTATGTGCTGGGGCATCAAAAGTCAGTCGCGTTTTGAGGTGTGGAATGAGAATCTGAAATCAAATTTTAGGAGTTCCAATAAGTATGCCGGATAATGCCGGATGACCGTATTTTTCGCGAACCACGACACCGGTCTAAGTTGCACACGTAGGGATTCAAAAAGTGGGTCCTAGACGTATTTCTGGACCGCTGATCCAATTATTCCCATCCAATTCAAGAAAATCTCATAACTATGTCAAACAATGCCAGACGACCCATTTTACCCGAACCATAGCAGGGGTTTACCTTGAAATTCTTGGGGTGTGAAAAGGGATTACCTGGTGTTTTTCTGAGTGGGGTACAAAAGTCTTAAATCGGATTTTAAAAACTCCCGTAACTTTGCTTGATAATGCCGGACCACCCTCTGCTGGGACTGAATTTGCAGGAGTAGGTGCTCCAAAAGGGGGCACTGAGTGCATCGTAGGGATGAGAGCGAGAATCTGGAATCGGATTTCAGAAACTCCCGTAATTTTGCTGGATATTGCCGAAATGAGGTAGAATGGCTTTGCGTTCGAGTTCCACGTCTGGATTTTCATTTCCTATAACAATGAAACTTGCAGTCACAACCTGGCGAAAATTCCTATTGCAATCGCAATAGGAAATTGCATTTCCAGGCATTGTTGTCACTTTGTTAGATGTTGGACAAACTGCCCATTCCGCATTCAAGACATCATTAGACATTCATAAGAAACCAAACGCAATATGTACCATTGAAAGAAAAAGCGGATTGGCTACGGAATTGCAAAAGATTTCATTCATAATCAGGGATGAGTGCACCATTGCTCATAAACATTCACTCGAGGCATTTCATAGAACTATACAAAACTTAAGTGGTATCGAAAAAGTATTCGGTTCGGCTGTCCTACTGTATGGTGATTTCCGACAGAGATTGCCAGTCTTTCCGCAAGCTACTTATGCTCACGAGATAAACGCATGTTTAAAATTGTTTTTATGGCGAAACGTTGAGACGCTTCGATTGACCATAAGCACGCGAGATCAATTACAAGCTGATCGATCGGTGGAAATATTTTCTAACCAACTGCTGGATATTGGAAACAGTGAAGTAGAACTGCATCACAAAATACACAATGTATCAAATTGCCAGACAATTTCTGTATTGTTGTTCAAACAAAAAATGATCTGATTGAGTGTCTCTTCCCGGATACACTGTATAATTATCAAGGTAATGTCTGGCTCTGTAATCCTGTTACATAGGCAGAAAAAAATGTTGACGCTGACAAAATAATTTTCCAGATACAGAAGTGTTGCCAGGCGATCTGATGCCTTTTAAAACAATTCGCATTATTGTTGATGAAAACAAAACTGTAAAATTTTTCAATTCCCTGGATATACACTGCTGGTCACCGGAAATGCAACACCAAGAAAGACAAGAGATAGCGCAACAAAATTTATTTTTTAGATAACATGTTGACCAAGTATCAAATGATTAAATTTATAGACTTCTGTGAAATGTGGTTCCTGCCAGAATCAATAGCCAGAGTAGCCGCCATTGTTCGAGATCACCGCTGCCACACGCCTCGGCATTGATTTAAAGAGACTTTGGATGTGTTCTTGGGGTACAGCATAGCAAGCAGCTTCCACACGTAGCCAAAGTTGATCTGGTGTGGCAGCTAGGGGTGTAATCTGGGTCAATCGTTGAGCAACCATGGACCACATGTTTATTTATCGGCGAAAGATCCGGAGAGCGAGCCGGCCAGGGAAGCAATTCAATCTGGTGATTGACGAAGAACCTTTGGGTAATGCGTGCCACGTGTGGTCGAGCATTATCCTGTTGAAAGATGGCTGTGGTCAAGCCCTGAAGGTAAGGAAGGACAACTGGCTCCAACACCTCGGAGATGTAGCGCTGGCTGTTTAAAGTACCGGCAATGCGCCCTAGAGGAGTGCGAGAGTGATATCCAATACCGTCCCGTACCCTAATACCCGGTGCAGGACCAGTGTGGCGGTACATAACGCAGCTGTTCAGCATCCTCTCTCCACGGTGTCTCTAGATTCGAATCCGACCATCGTGGTGTTGCAAACAGATGCGTGACTCGTCAGTAAAGACAACTTCATTCAATTCTGGCACCCACATCTTTCTTTCATCGCACCATTGGCGTCGGAGACGTCTGTGGTTCTGCGTCAATGGTAGACCAAGCAATAGACGTCTTGCGGACAGACCACTCTGCTGTAAACGGCGTCGAATGCTACGCGCAGACACTGAATGATGCGTTAAAGACTCAATGTGATGGTTCTGATGTGACTGAGCGATCCGTCACTGCCATGCGCACAATTTGCCTGTCCTCACGTGAAGTGGTGCACTGAGGTGGATGCGGTCGACCCGTCGTACCCTCCTGCATCCAATGATCACACATCCACATTACAGCTGTTTGGTTTCGCCCAACACGACTACCGATTTCCCTGATAGATAATCCACAATCTCGGTAGGCCACTATCCTTCCTCTGTCGAACTCGGATACTTGATCAAAAGCTGATCGCTGTTTTTTACGAGACATAACTGATTGTTTTTTGAAAAAACCACACTAAAAACACAATGGCCGAACATGAAATCGTCGAAGTCTCCAAGCCTTAAATAGCGCTTTGAGATGGCACCACAGGCGTGCGTGATGTGTGTCTGTGCTGCATTTCTAATCATTTGCATATCTCACCTCCGCTAATGTATGTTGTAAATTTCATGTTATTTGCGTGCTTCCTTCAGGGTGTTGCATTTACGGTGGCCAGCAGTGTATTAGGAATGCCACCTCACAATCTTCGATTGAAGATTGGTTCACTGGTTATTCTGCTGCATAATTTAAATCTACCTAGATTTTGTAACGGTATACGTTTGGTCATCAAAAGGATTACTGAAAATCTTCTTGAAGCCACCATTTTGCTTGTAAAGTTTAAAAGACAAATCATCCTGTGTTGCCTTGTATTCCTCTGATACCGTCAGAATCTCCAATGCTATTCAAAAGGCTTCAATTCCTGATTCGTTTGGCTTTCGCTCTGACCAGAAATAAATTTCAAAGTGAAGCAATGTCCATTTGGGGCTTGAACTTTGAAAATACATGTTTATCGCATGGGCCAAATTACATATATGTTACATGTGGGGAAATCGCCTAATCTATTGCGTAAGAAAAATATAAGTTATCAAAAAATATTTTGCACCTATTAGTGATTAATTATACTAAAATTATTTATTGATATAACTTAGAATGATAAAAATAGTATTAAAAATTTCTAAAAATTAACACTATTAACCTCATTTATAAAATTAAATCTTCATATGTTGTTACTAACAACTTCGTAAATAATTCATACATCATACTATACTCAAATAAGAGATAAACAAAATGCAAAATTAAAAAAAATTATGTTGTTTTTTTTTTGCTTAATTTCAACTTTCTAAAATTGTAAGCAAAAATTAGTTTGACTGCATTGAATAGCTTAGAATAATATTAAATCAATGTATTAAAACAAAGCCACAGCAACGCGTGGTCGGGTCTCTCTCTCTCTCTCTCTTAGCTAGTAAATATAAATATTTCTTAACTCTTCTACGAAGATCAATCATTTAGAATCGAATATCTTTCTTTTCAGAATGCGACTGTGGTGAAAACTCATTTAGATGTTCTTTTCTTTTGAATGGAACCAAGTGGTGTTCTTGCCCCCCTAGTTATGCTCAGAATAATGGTACATGTTCAGGTGAGATAATTAAACTTTTTTTTCTGAACTAATATTATTCAAATTTAAGAAAAATATTTGTACCATATTTACAGCAAATTTATGAAAATACATTCTTTTTTAGTACTAGCACTTAGTACTTCTTTTAATACCAGCATTTACACAAATACTTGTCGGATTATTTTTCCAACTAAAAAACGCTTTCCCGGCATTAAAAAGTAGGACTGTAACCAGAAAATTTCTTTCCCTCTAGAAATTTTATTAGTATGTATTATATCTACTAATTTCGTCAAATTAAAAGATGTCACCAAATACCAGGATATATAGCCAATAATGGAAACCATTCTCGCACACGTTCGAACACAGGAAACGACGACAGTATTTGCTGAACTTTTTTTAATAGACTTTGTGTTTTCGTTTGGCAAAATTAGTCGGCGGTATTACACTTAAGTTACAAAATGTCTTCATATTACTAAAAACTTCAACGTAGTTTTAAATTATTTACCTGTTTATCAAACTATGCTCTTTAAATTTAGGATTCTCATTAAAACTGTACTTTTCTACACTAAAATTCAAAGTTAAAATTAGAAACGGTATTGCATTGGAAAGAGACTAAATATGTAATATATATTTATGCAAGAAAACTGCATTAATATTAACACATAAATAAGTAGTTGTTTGGTAAAACATGAAATTTTTAATCAAATAGTCACGTCAGAATTTAATATAAAATTGGAACATTGAGAAAAAAATAAATAAAATACTCAAAATTGGACCAACTGCCATTCTTACTCATTAACATTATTAAAGAGTATTCTCTTTTGTCTTATAAGCGATCTTTCCGATCACAATATCTATAATAAACAAACTTTGAAATTCTTGCAACAATATTCAAAATTTTAATTTTTTTAAAATTATTTATGAGGATATATAATTATTTAAATGAATTAATAAGCTCCACTTTCCAAAAGCGTTAAGGTATATGACTACTTGCGACAACTTTTTTTAAAAAATGGAGATATGGAGATTTTTTGTGGTTTTTAGGTTTTCTTTTTTCAGGAACAGAAATTATTATTACTAAAATTCGAAAAAATGGGTAAAATTTGACAAAAACTAACATAAACGCGGCCTATTCTGTACCAAAATTTTATGAACAACTTTTCAAATTTTCAATTCTGATGTGATGCTATGTTATTCATTTTTGAAGTGACTTTCAGGATAAGAGATATTTTAATTTTTACAAAAACTAGAGCACTTTATCATAGTTATTATATGAAATTGCTAAAAAAACAGTCATTATATTCACATAAGGGAATGTAAATTTTGTATTAAAACGGTGATTAATAAATATGAAGGTTAAAACACTTCTACTATTATACAGAACATACAAAAAAATTTCACGGCTAATTATTTTCAAGACTTTTTGAGAAATCGCTGGCTCAGTTTGAGAATTAAAAAAAAAACACTTTTCGAGTAAAACGCGTTTTAAAGTATGACATATATATGCACTGCTGGCCACCATAAATGCAACACCAAGAAAGACAAGAGATAGCACAAAAAAAAATTATTTTGTAGATAACATGTTGACCAAGTATCAAATGGTTAAATTTATAGACTTCTGTGAAGTGTGGTTCCTGCCAGAATCAGTAGCCAGAGCAGCCGCCATTGTTGGAGATCACCGCTGCCACACGACTCGGCATTGATTCAAAGAGACTTTGGATGTGTTCTTGGGATACAGCAGACCAAGCAGCTTCCACATATTGCCAAAGTTGATATGGTGTGGCAGCTAGGGGTGTAATCTGGGTCAATCGTTGAGCAACCATGGACCACATGTTTATTTATCGGCGAAAGATCCGGAGAGCGAGCCGGCCAGGGAAGCAATTCAATCTGGTGATTGACGAAGAACCTTTGGGTAATGCGTGCCACGTGTGGTCGCGCATTATCCTGTTGAAATATGGCTGTGGTCAAGCCCTGAAGGTAAGGAATGACAACTGGCTCCAACACCTCGGAGATGTAGCGCTGGCTGTTTAAAGTACCGGCAATGCGCCCTAGAGGAGTGCGAGAGTGATATCCAATACCGTCCCGTACCCTAATACCCGGTGCAGGACCAGTGTGGCGGTGCATAACGCAGCTGTTCAGCATCCTCTCTCCACGGTGTCTCTAGACTCGAACCCGACCATCGTGGTGTTGGAGACAGATGCGTGACTCGTCAGTAGAGACAACTTCATTCCATTCTGCCACCCACATCTTTCTTTCATCGCACCATTGGCGTCGGAGACGTCTGTGATTCTGCGTCAAGGGTAGACCAAGCAATGGACGTCTTGCGGACAGACCACTCTGCTGTAAACGGCGGCGAATGGTACGCGCAGACACTGAATGATGTGTTACAGACTCAATGTGCTGTGCTATGGTTCGTGATGTGACTGAGAGATCCGTCACTGCCATGCGCACAATTCGGCTGTCCTCACGTGAAGTGGTGCACTGAGGTGGATGCGGTCGACCCGTCGTACCCTCCTGCATCCAACGGTCACATATCCGCAATACAGTTGTTTGGCTTCGTCCAACACGACTACCGATTTCCCTGATAGATAATCCACAATCTCGGTAGGCCACTATCCTTCCTCTGTCGAACTCGGATACTTGATCAAAAGCTGATCGCTGTTTTCTACGAGACATAACTGATTGTTTTTTGAAAAAACCACACGAAAAACACAATGGCCGAACTTGAAATCGTTGAAATCTACAAGCCTTAAATAGCGCTTTGAGGTGGCGCAACAGGCTTGCGTGATGTGTGTCTGCGCTGAAATTCTAGTCATTTGCGTATCTCACCTCCGCTAGCGCATGTTGTAAATTTCATGTTATTTGCGTGCTTCCTTCAGGGTGTTGCATTTAAGGTCGCCAGCAGTGTATTATCTTGCTTAAAGTAATGGCATCTTCTCCTACTAAAACACTTATAGTTTCTGTTCTAGTGAACGAAAAATAATAAACGGTATTTTTTTTAAAGCTCATGATAAGATGGCCTATAAAAAAATTTGTAAATTTTTAGCAAAATTCATAATTTTAGGGTAGTTGGATAACTTAAGTAAAGAACTACAACCAGGGGAAACAGTATGGCATAAGGGAGAGGCTCCAAAATGTATCAGTAGATGGCGCTGTAAAATGCAATTTGGCGTTCCTCCGTACATGTCAAAGCCAGTGAGATGCAACCGCTTAAGAAACATTTCCGAAATGATAGGAGGATCATCAGTCATTTTCCTACAGCGTGACTTTCAAGATCACCGGACCTGCTTCCTAAGGACTTCTGACTCTTTGATGTTATTTTTAATATCCTGTTAAATGTTTCAAAAACAGGGGTGATCAACAAATATATACACACTTTCATGAAGGAAAATGTATATATTATCATAAGTATACACTGAATAAAAATTACATAATTGCAATAAATGTACAAACTGTAATCCACCTGCCTCCCAGCATTCTTTATCACAATTCCGTGCCTTGTTGGTGACATCTGTCAGATTATCTACAGGAATTCTATGACTAGCCGTTTCAATTTTACATTGCAGTTGTGATAGCGGTTGGTTCCTGCATTACATCAGAACCACCTTGTCTACCTGTAAACCCGGTTAGGTGTGTGGGAGAAACTGAATGATCCACAGACATGATTTCAATCTAATTAATTTATTTCTACCAAATATCAATCAGACACAAGACAAATCTATAATTTAGGTAGATGATTAAATAGTAGAGCGCGGAGGTGAGATTCTGTAACACGGGCATACTACTACGGACATTCAAATTAATCTAAGATAGCTTAAATACTCTCAAATATAACTACGTCGCACACTAAATAAGCTAACTTCTACTTAATCAAGCTCACAATACCTGTACTTTTTATGCATTGGATCTTACACTGGAAACTAGCAGGTGATCTTTTCGGCTTGATCAGTGTCGGGGGACCCAAGCTCTGTAATCTTTTTCCTGGACAACTCCAAGATTTTTAACTAATTCCACTCTCTTTCAATCTTCAACTAACCAGTAACTCGCGAAACCAGAATTTATATAATATACTTCATTTACATAATCACGCTTCCTTACTCGGTGAAAGTTGGTTGAAATAAATGTTTTCCTAAAAGAGTCATGAAGGGATTAGTAGAGCCGCCACACAGTTTCTCTAGTGTGCACGACTTCTTGCTGCACACAACGTCCTTGAGTAAACCCCATAAATAAAAGGGACTGCATCACTTGGGAAACGAAAATTGCATCACTTTCATTCTGTGATAGGTACCATTCACAAAACTGACAGTGTCGTCCTCGTTCAGTGTATGTAACAATTGTGGTATGTAAACTTTCCATTTTGCTCTTTGCAAAATACGATCTACGCTAGCCCTACTCACTACTGCGTCACGTGCACACTGGGATGTGGATTTTTGAGGTGACCGTGTAAATGAATCTCACTCTAATAGATGACGCTTTGCTTGTTGATTTGCATGACCGGCCTGATAGTCCCCTTATGCATATTCTTTATTGTTCCATGAGTTTCAAATCACGAAGGCGTAAGCAATGCTTAAGCGTGTTGGTGGTTCCGTCCCATATTATTGTCTCCAATGTCTTTGCATAATCTAATAATCTCGAACTTCCTATACCCTTTCAAAATGCTTTTTCACTGCTCAAAAATCAGACATATTTACGCCAGGGTTTCACTTTTGCTACTAAAACACTAGCGCCATCTGTCGCTGAACTATTGTTGAACACGTCGAAATACTAATGCCAACTCCTACAACTTAATCCTATAGCCAAAGCAATCTCAAACTTTTGATGTTAACATATTACCCAGTCTTAAAATGTGTATATATTTTTTTGATTTTTGTATATTAATCACAGAAATGCTTTATCGTCCACACAACTTTCTTCAAATAACAGCTATTTGCATGGTTCCAACTGACTGCTCCAATGGAACTGTCTGCACGAAAGGAGAAGGGGGTAAGCACTTCTGTGAATGTCCCCCGAATTTTAAGGGGGAGATGTGCGAAATCAGTGTGCTGTGCGAAGAGATAGAACGCATGTGTCGAGCAATGGATGCCGTGTGTGTGTTGAAAAACTCGCAAGCCTACTGTCAATGTCCCCCGGGGAAAAAAGTGGATTTGCAGTCAGGACTGTGTACAGGTAAGAAGCTACAAATATTATTTCTGTATTGAAAATATATGTTAAGTTCTCTATCAGGCTTAAGTAACTAGCCACATTGCTTCAAAGGGCTACATTCCATTCAGTCAAGTGACATTCATGACGGTTACGTGAGGCATATCACGTGTTCTCAATTGAATTCAAAACAGATATTAGACTTTCTAATCCAGTTGTAAAATTTAGATACAGTTTCAAATCCGATAATTGGGTAAGAAATATGCTCAAATATATTAAAATACCTTTAAAAGTTTTTAAAATGTTTTAAAAAAAATCTTACATTTATAAATTAAGGGCATTTTGCTTACGTATGTAGGTCAAATTTGTATGAAACTTTTTAAAGAAAATGTCGGCTAAGCGCATGAACTGATCGACTGGAAACATGTAACTGCATTTATGATGTGATTGTGACGTCACACGAGTTTATCAAATGATTGGATAGAAGCAGGTGATTGTAGTTATCATGTGACTATGACGTCACATGAATTTAGTCCATAGCACAGATCACATGTTCTAATTTCGTTGTCCATAACAATTATTTTCGTGGGCTATCCAATATAATTATTTTTAAAAACATTTTAATCAAGAAATTTCATTTCTAAATCTAATAATGTTTAATTATACATAGTTTTTTTACATATCATTTTTAATGACTAAAACAAAATTCAATCGAATTGAATTTTATCCGAATTTTACAAAGAAAATTAAAATTTACTGAAATAGTCGTTGGCTGCAACAATTAGTTACTATAAAAAACAAATTTACTCCTGCCAGACTCAAAATTACAAACAATCACCTAGGGTCACTTTTGAAAACAAACCATGAAATATTTTTCATTCTATGATTAGTTTTGAATAATAATTTTTTCCATTATAGTCTTTTTTTCCCCGCTTGGTATTTATCATCTTTTGTGAAGACATTTCTTTTCTTATTTAAACGAATTAAAAAGGAGTTTTGTCTTTTATTATATAGATTTATTTCTTACTGCTGTGTAAAATATTTTCCATTAAATACTATTCACCATAACTATAACAATATCTTTTTGAAAGATTATTTTAAAATTTCATTTTAGATATATGTTATCCAGGCAAATGTGTGCACGGAACATGTGAAGTTGTCGAATTGGATTACAGTTGCAAGTAAGGAACTTCAAAAGAATTTGTTTTCTGTTTTAGTGAAACAAGTTGTAGTTTCTTGTTTTGGTTGTAAAGGTTCTTAAGGTTTCAATTACTTTCGTGTTTAAAACACAGGAGTCGGCAACCTAATAGCTGTGGTGTGCTAAATCAACCTTCTTAAATGATTCAGGATGCCACGCAGTAGGAAATATTTGAGACAATTAGATTTCCCCAGCAATGTACACAGAGTTAGGGAATAGAGGTGAAAAATACAGATCTAGAGTTATCATTCAATGATATTTAATCACAAAAAAGCAAGCCTGGTATCCACTCATACGGTGCGATGACGTTTGCAGCAGTGTAGACTGTCAGCACGACGGCCGACTTCTCTTGAGAGAGAGAGAGACGGTGACTCTGGTGCTCCGAACAACAAAACTATATACAGGAGTGGCACAAAGGTGCCTTTTCAGACGAGTCCCGGTTCTGCGTTCAATATTCTAATGGCTGTATACATCCCTAGGGGCTCCGAGGAGACCATTCGTCATTTGCTTGCATTTTTTGATATCGGCATCGGGGTTCCTGCATTTGGTGTGGTAGTTTGAGAAACCTTTGGGTAAACGACATATACGCTCAAGTTCAGATTGACGGTAATTTGAACGCAGATGGGTACATTTCTGACATCTTACGTCCAGTGGTTGGGCCCTATCATCAAGATAATGTACGACCACATGTTGCACGTCATGTTCTGACTTTCCTCATACAGGGTGTTCTATTGTTACCCTGGCCTGCTCGGTCTCCAGATCTGTCATGCAATGAAAACATCTGGTCATGGGTTGCTGAGAGACTGGCCTGCCAAACCCCTCTAGCTAATACGGTTCATGAAGTGCGGCATAAATTTGAAGCAGCATGGAATAAGTAGTCTATTAGTGTCATCCAAGTCCAGTTCAACACCAGGCATAACCCGATAATGGTCATTTAAGCTGCTAGGTGGGGCAGTTGTTTCTACTAAATTCGTGACCCTGTAAGTCCCCAAACTGCTTACAAATATAATCATTTTGTCTTCATGCCGTGCGGCTTATGTACTATAAATATCTTTTTTGAATTTACTTCCTTTCATGGTGTTGCAATTTTAATGGCCAGCATTGTATTATTACTTATGTTGTGCCCTTAAGCAATACATGCTGTGCAGTGTAAAAAATACTGTTGTACTGTGGGATGTCATTTGTACTAGTTCGTTGGACTTTTCGTTGAACCAGTTCTAGCAGATTTCGGTTTGGATTTAAGAAATTGTCTTAAGGTTTAAAATGTATTCATTTTAAACCTTAAAACAAAGATGATATAAAAAAGACAAATTTCTGTGGAACACATCAAGCACCTGATCTTAAATAAATCGTAAACCATTTCATTAGTCTCGAGAGGGCGCTTCTGCTGTTTGGGATTCTGAATATAACGTTATTATGACAAGAGCGGCAACACTGACATAAGTAAACTACATATAACATTTATAAAGGAGCTTTAAAAACTGAAAAAGAAATTAAAACCAACCTAAGTTTTTTTAAAAGAACCAAAACAAACTAAATTAGCTTAACTAAGATCAAAAGGTCCTCAACAATAATTCCGAGACCGAACACTCAAACTGTATTATCACATCTAAAAGTTCATTTTTAAAAAAACTATTCTCTTGCATTATTTATTTATTTATCATTCGAAGAAGAATCACAACTCTGCTGCAGATAACGGTAAATAAATAAAAATATAAGCTACTCAAAAAGAAAAAAAAACACGTGAAGATTAAATTATCGGGATATATCTGAAAGAGTTGGACGTCATCTGACGTAATACATGCTAGAATTATGATAAAAATCACTTAGCTTCAGAGAACCAGGACATCATACAGGCTCAAAAAGTCGATTTTTCAATTTTAGTATTAAAAAATGTGCATATTTTTCTGAATCTAAAAATGTATAACACTTATACGTTAAAATATGAAAAAAATAGTTAACAAGGATGTAAGCAAACGTTTACAAATGTTTAGTTTGTTTTTTTTTACTTTTTCTCCAAAGCATAATTATTTCCCCTTTAAGTACACTTTTAAAAAAAACTATTGCACTATATGGTTCCAAATTTTATATACTTTTATACAGAATACCTGTGCATAGAGTGAATCTGAGTTTTAGTCGAAGTACTACAGTTTTATGTGTGAAAAAAGTTAAAAAAATAAAAAATTTCAAAATTATAAACTTTTATAATTTTTTAAAGAAATTATCTTAATATTACTAAAAAATAAGTTCACTGTATTTTGTGTATTGTTTTATATATGTGCAAAAAATATTTAACATATTTAAGAGATACTTTTTTTAAAAAATGGTACCTAAACATAAGTAAGTATTATGAGATGTCAAAAATTATGTCCAACTTAAATTAAACAGGAAAAAAAAATTTTCTGAACTAAAAAATTATTTTTCTATTTGTACAGACTGATTAAAATATCTTTATTAAGATCACAGGAAAATCTAAGCTCTATAGGAAATTTAAGATATATGTCCAATAAACAAAGAGTCTTATTTTTGGCATTTTACTCTTTCGAGCGTGTCCTGGTACACTTGATCAAATTTATTTTCTTTTACACTAATGAAAAAAATTAATAAAAATACAAACTAATCAGAAATTTAAAAATATTTTTTAAAAATTATTTTCATTTGAATTAAATATTTTTTCACTTGAATTATTTGTTAAACTCTATTTTTGCATAGATGTGATGAAGGATATACGGGCTTACACTGTGACAAAGTAATCAAACCTAAGCCAAGTAAGTTGCCTTTTTTAATAAAAATTTGATAGAGATTCAAATTTGATAGAGATTTATAAAACTAAACATTTTACGGTACTTAAGTGTTATACCATTGATCAATTTCGTCACATCAAAAATACATAGCCAAATGCCACAATATACAACCACAATAGTGGAGAAACCATTCTCGTGCACCACCTTCAAATAATAATGAGAACAACATTTGAGATGTTTTGCTTTTGGAAAAATTTATCAATGGTATAATTGGCAAATACCCATTTTACTTGTATCACTTTACTTCTCTGCAGGGAGTTTCATTTCTGAATTATTTGTGAAAATTGTTACTTTTTTAAAATCCCTACTATTATTCCTACTATTCACACCCTCTCCCTATATATATATATATTTCAAAAATTATGCAAAAAATAGTTATATACCTAAGATAACTATCGTCATAATAGAAAAGATTTAGCCACAGAAATACTAAAAGCAAACTCCCAGCCTTAGGAACTAGGAATGCAGGTTTAAACAAAGTTTTCTGGCCAGCCAACCTTCACCTGAATTTGCCAATATTCTGGGCCATAAGGAAAGCAATAAATTTCTAGAGAAGTTTAACTATATTATAGATAAAACCATAATCTATTAATGTAATACTATAATGATATAGCCTTTAATAATTACTAAAATATTTAAAATCAAAGCTAAACTAATAGAAGACTTACCACGTGAATACATATTCGCCTCTTATGGACAATAACAGTAACGCATATAATTATTATGTATTGATAAAGTAGCATTATTACTATATATATACTTTTAAAAATTCTATATTTTATTTTAAAATTTATAGAAAATAAAAATACCATCCAGGCATAAACGATTAATTTTTAATAAAATATATTATTACAAAATTACTTAGCTAGAGAGGCGCCATCTATCTATAAACTGTACAACTGAAAACTTTTATTTAACTGTTATATAACTTTTTATAAATTTAGGAGGGTAACTGTGTTCTATACAATGTTTAATAAAGTTATTAATATTTAAATATATATTAGATTTATCACTAACAAATACCTTGTTACGATAAATATAATTGAAAATAATATTTCGATAGATTGATATAGAGATGTTTGAATTCCAGTAAGGAACTTTAAGAATGTTAAAATTAAAATCATCTCTTTTATCATAAATATTGCTATGTAATTTATAGTCCTTAATACATAATGATACATCCAAGTAATTAGTTTTAACAGGATTATTATTAATTTTAATTAGCTTTAAATATCCCGGATAAAAATTGATATTGGGATTATAGTTATTATTTCTACCAAAAATAATTAGGTCATCTATGTATCTAAAAATGTAATAATCATTAATAATATAATTACTTTCGTAAAAGTGTAAATATAAATTAGCCAAACTATTGCTAGCAGGGCCACCTTGAGGCAAACCTTTGGTTTGTTTGTACAGAGAACCATTAAAATTAATGTAGTTTTCTTTTAGGACAAAATTTATTAGAGTACTAAATTTTTGTAAATTAATATTCAGGTTATAATTTCTATGATTATCTAAAATTACCCTCTAATTACATTATTGATATTAATAGAATTGAAAAGATCTTCAAAGTCATAACTATGAACTGAATAAATATTTTTATTTTTAAAAAAATCTATAATTTCTTTACTATTTTTAATTATATATATATACATAATCTTGTTCAAATTTTCAGTTGTTGATAAAATACTTTTTATTCATCCGCTCAAGCTCGAATACATTTTTTTGAAACTAGTAGTTGAGGACACTTGATGTTAATACAGTTTTTTTCAAATATTAGTTCATTAATTTTATTTAATTTAATGATGATAGTTTAAGAGATATATGTCAGTCGATATTATTTCTCTAGATGGCAGCACCACTGGATAAAACGACTTTTGTTATATATACTTGTCATGAAGATTTAACTTAACCTGAATATACATATGCTAGTTAGACGTCAGCATTCCTTTTTCACTGGTTTAAAGATAAATTCTTACCTATTATACTCAACTTTTATTAAAAAATGTAATTATAAATTTAATGTAGTTGAAAAGTTTTTAATGTTAATTTAAAAGGTGTTTTGTCACTTTATATTGCGATTCTGTCGTATGTATATACATATTTATATATTAATTGTAATCATTTAATAAAAAGTAACTGAAATAAAAAAAATTTTTTGACCTAAGTAGGAACTGATTTAAAAAAATTTTTGTACATTACTTGTTATATTGAAATTTGGTAAAACATAGTAAAAATCTATATATTTGCTTAAATGAAGATTTCTTTTTTAAAATTCTCAGTTTTTGAATTTTTATTTCTGCCAATATGAGTCAAATACACAATAGTATATATAGATCCTCAATTATCTCGATAATAAGTAGAATTATTCAATATGAAAGAAAGAAATTTGGAATTTTTCGTGACATACTTGTTGACTTTTATGTGAACGTTTCAGCTTAACTTCAATGTGTGCCACAATTCGGAATGGGTCGATTTCATATTAAAAAATTTTATTTCAAAAATGTACTTAATTGGGTTGAAGTTTCTTTTATACTTTCTTTATCAGAACAATCCAAATATTTCAGAAAACATCTCAGTATAACTGAACTATTAGACAAAAACTTTTTTTAAAATGCGTGACGAGAGAGAAACTAACACATACAAACAAAATATGGCTCTTATGGTGATGATGGAACTTAAAATATGAAAACTAAGTTAATATAAATGGAACGCCAAAATATAAATGGAAATAATTTTTGCGAAACAGATACAGCATTCCATTTTTATATTGATGTTACTGGAAAATTACTACAATCATCTAGTGAGATAAAGTGAGGGTTTATTAAGTGAAAAAAGATATGTGGATGGGTATATTTCACACCAAAGAAAAATGTTTATCTCCTCCGTGTAGTGTCTCTAAGGCAGATTTCAAACGCAGTGATTGTTAACCAATCAAATCGTTTCCTGTCACCACGCCTTTGAATGTGAAAGAAATCCATTCACACGGGGACACAAAGTTGATTAAAAAGACTCGTGCCAGACTCGTTTTTACAATGAATCCGAAGCAATAAAAAACTCTCCTTTCTTCTTACACAAGCCACGTGTGTAAAGAGCGTAACTTCCACAATATCCCTTTAGTTGAGTCTGGTAGTAGAAAGGAAAACGAGGGTTTTGAATGTTTGAGGGAATGCCAGTTGACAACGTGTGAAGGGACCCAAGAGATTTCTATTAAAAATTAGCTTCTGGTTGCCTGCTCCTTCTGTTTGGTGTGGTACAAGATCACTCGTATGAAAGGACCTAAGCGCCTTGATTCTCACTTCCTCTGCAATGTCTACGTGTCCGGCGGTGCTTCCTTGAGGCTATTGAGTCATTGTGAATCGTTCTACTTGATAACGGAGGGATGGGGATGACAATGTGCTAATCTAACTCTGCATTGTTACCTTGGTAATAACGATACAGAAAAATAAATTTTTTTCCTCTGTTATTTTAATCTATTTGAGTATTCTTGCATAATTCACAAATATCTATTTACAAAATATAGGAAAATTGGAAATGTACCGTAAAATACGGCGTATAACGCACACCTATACTTTCAAGCTGCAATTTTTATTTTTTTGTATATTCGCCGTATAACGTGCACCACCTTTTTTATTAATGAATCTGAAATGTACGTGAGCAATAACTCTTATGTCTTGAAGTCATTTATACGAGGAATGATTCCAAGCTTCAGAAAAAAATAGTATACTTCCAGAACTACAACCCTTTAAGTTCATTAGGTACGTCATTTCTTTTAAATAAACAGCATTTCGACCTATGTAGAAGACTTATTTTTTTCTATGCTCGTCTTTTTTTTTTTAAAGTTCCCTTTTTTTATATCCGGTGTATAATGCGCACTCTTAAATTTCGATCATGTTTTTTGTGTTAAAAGTGCGCGTTTTCGCCGGATTTTACGATATATTATATTATTATACGATTTTAATCATTTTGTTTTTATCATAATTTCTGCTTTGTATACTTACTAATTATATATCTCTTTTCAGATAACTCTGTTCTGTGGACAGTTGCTCTTTTGTCTGTTAACACTTTGATATGTGTTATGCTGTTTGCAATATTTTGCTTACTATGCTGCAGGAGAAAATAAATTTTTAGCTTCCAAAACTTTTGGTACATCAAAGGGGGAAAATGCATTTATAAGCTTTGAAAGTGTTTTTAAATGCTTTTTTATGCTAATAAACTTCCCATAAAAACAGTCATTGAAATAGGGGATGAACATTATTTTTCGGACAAAAATACGATTGCAAAACAAATATCTGATTCATAATTTTTCTAGTTATAATTTTAAAGCACTTTTAAAAGGTATAACTTTTTTTTCTTCATGCTATTAAATTTAAACAGAATGTATTCATCATGGATTAGATAAGATTATTTTGGTGATAGACCTAGTAATTTTAAACTACAATCAAGTAATAAACCACACTACTCTCCAAACCTCCATACGATGCTAACGTTCGCACTTTGAGTTTCATCAGATTAACCTAAGAATGAATTAGAGTTATATTAACATCGCACTTTTTTAAGCAACGTAATGGCTTTTGATGACTGACCTCGTAATTTTGAACCTCGGTGAAGTGAGTTGGCAACCCCCTCTCCTACCTATCTCACGAAACCAACGGAATGACATTGAGCCTCAACAACAGATTAACCGGGTATCAACTCCCTCTACACGATGGTTTTTCAGTGGTATCAGGACTCGAACCTGCGACACTCCGGCCACGAGTTCACGACCATAACCCCTAGGCTACCGTAGTCACCAGGTTTAAAGTGTATAAGCCGCTCTACATGGCACCAGGATACGAAATCTTGACTCGACAGAGAGTTTCTTTCTCTGCATTAACCTCTTAAGTGCCGTCGACGTATATATACGTCTCAGCCAGTGCGTTAGCTGACCCAGACGTATATATACGTCTTTCTTGAAGTACGGATATATTTTTGATTTGCTTCCAGTAAAAATTATTCTGAAGGCTTTGGAATGCAATAAAATGGCCTTGACAGTGTGAAGGACTTTTATTTTTACAGAGAATGATTTTCTTATATTTTTATTCCTCTTCTTTCCCCCTAATACACCGCATACGCGCACCTATGCGATAAACGGTGGCACTGGGGAATGAATCGCGTAACTTTTAACCGGCCGTTAAGGGGTTAATAAGTATGTTGTCAGTTGTATAATGATAAGCATTATGAAATGGCATCCTTTTTATAAATTGAAAAAACTATGCAAAGATATTTTGTAAATAGAAATTAGCGACAAAAGGAACTTTTTTTAACAAATTCCAAAAAAAAATTTGAAGCATGTGAAACAAATGAAAGTGAATGAAAAAATATATCCTCATATCTAGTTCTTAAAACACTTTATTTAATCATTATTATAATTTTAAGCATCCATTAACAAAAAGATAGGATAGAAACATATTAACCTCTTTAAGAGTTAAACACTTTTTGAGCAATTTATTTTATTTCGTTTAAAAAAAACAGATTATGTAAACATAGAAATTTATACCATGCACAATTTCTCCTTTATTGTTTCTAATTTTCCACATTATTTCCATCCTTCATTAATTCCTAATTTATCTGATAAAAAAAAACTTTCATATAATTAAGCTACATCTTTCCTTAAATCTAATGAAATTTATCTAATAATTTGATTTTTTTCCATTTAAATTTAAATCAGTTTCCTTATTTTATGAGGAAATTTACAATAATCTTATTTTAAAATCTCATTCAGCAGTTTTCACAAAGGTTAAGGACTTCTCGTCTTTATCTACCACTGCTTAAAACATATCTCACGAAATGACACTTTATTTGGTAGCTAACGCTATGAGATGATGCTTGACAAGGTATCCCATAAAATGACCGAAGTCGTGATTCTTGCATATGACTTTAGAAAATCCCGCCCTCTTGATCACTTTGGCGGTATTTCTATGAGGAGTGCAGCCGTTGGAATACAAATACCAAACGGGGTAGGCTAATTTCTGTAAGTACAGGCCGATGGTATGCTCTGGAAACCCCACGTGCTCCATACAGATATACTTGCCTCCCTGAAATGAAAAATTACAGTTTAAAAAAAAACTAAAAAGCACTCTTTTATAGTTAATCGAACTAAGCTGGAACTTAATTTTTTTAGTCGCCAAATCTGGAAATGAGACCTGGAATTAGTCGCCAGATGTGATATGGGATCTGAAAACTGGAAATTGCTAGTCCTGATGTTCCTAATCAGGACAATGCAACAAAATTATAAAGTTATTGTATTATCATCGGTCCTGGACAAGTGAGCAAAATTTCGAATTAGTCTGATTATTTTAAAGTGGGTAAAAATTGAGTTCAAAGATTTCGTTACATACAAGTGAAGCTTATTAAAGGGTGTTAAAAAGGGAGTCAGAACTGACAGAATTGCTTAAAACAACATGAAATAAAACTAGGAGTTTCATTAAGTTTACTGGCAAAAGTCCTCGTAATTTTGAATCACGAGCAAAAAACAAGAGATGGTGGTTATGTGTCCCCGGAAATTCCGTTTCATATGTTGGGTTGATTTTAAGGCTCAGGAAATTTGGCCAAATTTATGTTTAGCTATAGATAATCTCCAGAATGGGTTGAAAGCGGAGTGGATATAATAAAAACTACGCTTTCTCTGGTAACGAAGGGTCTTTAATTATTTGTGTTGCCAGTTGTGACTTAGTCTATCCCAATGTAAAGAGTGACTCACTCACTCATTACGAAATCTCCAGAACTATTCGACGTACAGACTTGAAATTTGGCAAAAGAGGCCTTTTTTCTAATAAAATTCCACTAATAACGGGTTTGGTGGAAATAGACATTCAAGAGGGGTTGCGGAAGATTATAGAGGCTTTTTCGATTAAAAAAATTTCCGCTTTTATACCATTAAGCTTTCACTCCTGAAGTTTGGCAAGTTTGTTTCTTTTGTTAAGCAGAGATCTGTTAAGAATGGGTATTGCTGAAATCGACTCCCATTACGAAGTTTTGAGAGGGTTAAGAAGCCGTTATAGATACAAATTCTCATGCTTGATCTACGAGACTTGCATATTAGAAATTTCGGCAAACATGCTTCGTTTGTTAAAAAGATATCCTCTAAAAAAACCAGTTTTGTGAAAATCAACTTTCAATGTGGTTCAAAGAAGTGTTACAGGGGGAAAAATCCGTTTTTGGAATATTAGATCTACAGACTTGAAATTCGGCAAAACCCTCTTTTTTTGTTGAACAGAGATTCGCTAAAAATAGATTCTGCGGTAATCTATTTCAAGGAGGAGTGTTACAGAGGCGTAAAAATATTCTTCTATTATAGAATTCATTTTAAATCAAGAGGCAATGCTTATAAGAATAAGAATGTTTTTGATTAAACAAAAGCTTATTGCTAGGACTTAGATATCAGTAATTTAAAAACAATACGTAATCATACGGCATCATGAAATAACCAGTGAAAAGAATGGGTAACGACTCTAGTTAACTCTATATAGCTGAAGTAAAAACATATTTATATATTGTGTAGAAAGAACATTACTTTAATTAGGCTTAAGAAAACTCTCCTTCAATTCCCGAATGAAAAAAAAGAATAGTCTCGAACTAGCGAGTCGATTGAACTATTTAAAACAGCCAATCAGGTGGTCATTTTCAATCATGCTAAAAAAGTTCGGATTCGATTTTAACATTTTGGTAACTAATATGCATTTCTTCAACAAAAAAAAAGTTTTCTTGTGATTTTTAAAATATTTTGTTTTATCACTCTGGTTCTAATATTTTTCTGTTCCAAAATAGTTGAAGATCACGAACAAGACAAATACTCACCGGTTTCAGAACCCGAATAATCTCTTTCACAACTGCATCGGGGTCATCGCAGGAGCAGTGAAAGTATGTAGTGACCACAACTTCAATGGAATTGTCTTCTATTTCTGTCATGTTCTCCGCACGCTGGATTATGGTTTTCTTGTAGTTTATGTGAGGATAGCGCTTGGCGTTTTGCGTGAAATACGGTTCGAAGAACTTGTTCTTGTCAACAACGGTGAGATTGCAGTTTTTTGGATAGTATTCAAGATTGGCGCCCCCTCCGATGCCAATCTCAAGAACCTCCAGCGGTTTTGAACTGTCCCTGTCCGCCAAATGCTCGTTGAGGAGTTGAAAGGCCTTCTTACGGGCAGGAATTACCTTGAAATTGTAGAGTGGAAGGATAATGTACAGGTATATTTTAGGAAAAAAGAAGCTTCGGAATGTATCGCTGAAAAGGAGCAACATAGTGATGGGCAGCAAAAGGGTGAAGGCGAGAATCCATGCGAGAATTACTGTCAGAAACCAAAATAATTCGATCATGTTTTTTTTATTTCTGTTCTTACCGGTTTTGAAATGTAAGAAATGAAAAAAAGTTGGCCTCGCACTGGAATTCACCTAAAATAAAAATAATGACATGAGCAATTTTAAAAAAAAGTTTCAAGAGAAGTGTACCCTTATAATAAATCGATGAAATATCTTTCAAGTAATTATTAATTAGTTAAATGAGTTGCGATAAGGTTATTGGAGACAGATATTATAAAACACGGATCCCGTTATCTATTTCCTTACTCAAACAGTATTCTATGTAAAGAATTTGACATAAATATAATGTACAATACCCCCTAATAGAGCTTGTAATCTTTCTATCCCCCCCCCCAACAGTAGTTATCTTCGAAAAATACAGATGATATATTATTCGAAATTCTCCAGCAATTTCTCTTTTTACGATCTTTTTCGATGTCGTTCCATCCCAGACGGGAAGTCCATCTTTTTCTATAGCGTTTTTTGCCCCAGAGCTATCAAAGACGTTACCTTATAATGATTGGCACCAACCATCCAGGCAGTTTTATTTAAGGCAGTGACCTTCAAACTGTGCTCCACGGAACCCTGGGGTTCCATGTTGAATATTCAAGGGTTCCCCACGAATCACAATAAAAAAATCGAAAAGAAATTTATATATGTGTGAGCAAAATGGATTCACATTCCCTTTGAAGTTTATATAACTACAATAATTTAAAGCTCATCCCTATCATTAAGAATCTGAAAATTTTATTAATACACAATAGCTTTATTTTGCAACATTTTTTCAACTTTTATTGTAAAATAATAAAAGAATATTAAAACATTTAATCTCTATATATGTATATATACAGCTACACTAAAACACCTACAATAAAAGAGAGGGAGCAACTTATAGACATATCAATAGATTCGATGTTAAAAATCTTATTTGTCGCAAGAACTGCTCCTAAATTATATGTTTCAAATTCATCCAAAGTACACAGTAATTCTCACACAGCTATAAACATTTTAATGCCATTCAGAACAAAGTGTATAAGTTAAAACTATCTCTCTACGTAAGTGGCTACAAAAACAAAGTATAGAAACACATCAATCTCAGAATATGTAATGCTATTGCAGTTAATCTCAATAGACCTATAATTCAACAGTTTGCGAGAATAAATGCAGGCACATATCTGAGTTATAAAACACAATGCATAGGTAGGCAACAGATTAATATTATTGTGTAAATTATATTAAAAGTAGATTAATTTTTTATAAATAAATACAACGCTCTTTAAATTGCATTCATATAAAGTACCTATAATATGTTGATCTACTTTAAATATTATTTTAAGGTATGTCCTGTTAAGCTTATATGGGAAATAGGGTTCCATGAAACTACTTCCTATTTCTTGGGGTTCCCCGAAACTATTTTTTAGTTCTAGGGGTTCTACGAAACTACTTTCTAGTTCTAGGGGTTCTACGAAAACACCTTCTAGTTCTAGGGGTTCCATGAGTTGAAAAAGTTTGAAGGCTACTGATTTAAAGACCAAAATAGTTAAAAGATATATTTTAAGTAAATTTAAATCAAGACTATAGATAAATATACAAAAGAGGATTTTGTGTTTGCCTATACAGACGGTTCTTCTGATGAAACATTCTCGATTGGAGGTTCGGGGGTATTTATGACCATTCAAACTTAACAACGAGTAATCGGTGCTGGTGCCTATGTGCCTTGCTTCCCTTGTGAACTTCGAGCGACAATTGAGGATCTTAATTTATATGAAAATCTCCCTCTATTCTAGAACAAATTAAAGGTGAATTTTTGTGACTCAAAATCAGCCCTCCAAGTTATTCTAAATCAAGGCTCATGGATTACTGAAGAGATATACTCTCGCCTGTTTAGATTACAGGAGTTAAATAAGGTCTGCTTTCTCTAATGCTTGCCTACACATGTTGACATGGCAGGCAATGAAAAGGCGGATAAACTGGCGAAAGAGTCTAGAAATCGCAAAAATGAAAACTTTGTAAATGTTACCTTATTAGACACAAATGCTGTCGCAAGTTTCAAATTGAGAGAGAAGTCGATTCCTGGGAAGCATCAACCCTATTATAACAGTGGAAAACGCCCTATAACAAAGAGCATTTATAGGCTAAGAACAGGTCATTATAGAGGAATGAAGCTTGAAAGAGATGGTAGAAGAACTTATAGGAATTGTGATAACTGTTGAGATACAGAGTTAACACGCGATCATATTTTTGACTGTCCAGTTATTCTTGCTGCTCTTCAAGAAATAGGGGTTCTGTTTTCGTCAACAAACCTCTATGTGGACAATATTGAACTGATTGCCATAACAGTCATCTGGGCCCATGGTACTGCTTGACTTGGTACCATCATAAACACAACAACAATATCATCAATGATTTAAATTTAAAAATAGGTTGAGTTTACAGGTTTCGACGTTATGTTTGGACTAATAAAAAGGTCTCAATAATTGAAATTTGGATGAAATTGCTAAGGATTCAAAAGAGATATACTGATGTAAGTAAACTAGTTGAACTGTTTACACTTCAAAATCCCTTTCTAAATACGCAACAATTGGGTATCTTCAGCTTCTGTAATGGTTGGAAATGATCAAATTAATTGGCACAAAGCCTATGATGAAATAAAGTTAAAACGATCCGATAAGGTTTTATCGTTTTCGATTGTCAACAAATAGGTCAAAATTAACGGTTGTAGAGTTTCAATTGATTTATTGCTACTCTTCCATAGGATAACTGAAAGCAAACGGTTGGAATGTAATGTTAGAGAATATCTTCAATATGAACTAAATCCATATCCATCTCCTTTATTTGATAATTATAGCATGTGAAAAACCACGAAAGCGACATTATATGACAATATGAATTCTGTCGATTTCGATGAAAATAATGTAACATACATTATCGATGGTGGGTTTCTTCTGCATCGCGCAGTATGGAGTAAAGATGAAACTTTTTCAATAATTTTAGATAAATACGTAAAATATTTACAAAACCGTTATGGTTCTAAAATTGTAGTTGTATTTGATGGATACTCGGATTATAGCAAAAACATACAAGCAATGGAACAGCTAAGAAGAACTGCTGCTTTATCAAAATCGAATGATGTTTGTTTCGACGAAACAATGATAGTATCAATTAGCCAAGAGAAATTTTTGTTGAATCGATGTAATAAAAACAATTTTATTAACATGTTGATTGGAAAATTAGAATCTGTTGATATCACGATAAAACAGGCCAAAGATGATGCAGATGTTCTTATCGTAGGAACAGCTATTGGAGAATCGGAACATCACAGGACTGCCGTCATAGTAGAAGAAGATATTGATTTGCTCGTCATTTTAATTGGACGTACTCAAGAGCATCAAAAAGAAGTGTTCTTTAAAAAAGTTGGCAAAGGGAATGTTAAAACTCAAATATACTCTTCCAAAAGTTTTGATAAATATCCTCATTGTAAAAAGCACATTTTTTTTCTGCACGCATTTAGTTGCTGTGATACAACATCTGCATTTTTTAAAAAAGGGAAAAAACTTTCATTATAATATTAGAGAATCTCCCGAGCTTGGATCAACTAGCTCAAGTATTCCAAGAAGAAAACTGTCCTGTACAAACATTACATGAAAATAGATTAAGAGTCTTGTTGGAGATATACAATGCTCTAAAATCTGAGAACAGTATTGATAATCTACGATATATATACTCAAGTCAACAAAGCTCAACAAACCCGTGCAGTTATCCAATCTTCCACCAACAAGTGCAGCGGCTCAGCAACACATTAGCCATGTATATTATCAAGTTCAAACTTGGCTAGGGAATGATGTAGAACCACAGGAATGGGGTTGGATTCTGCGGAATGAATTCTTGGAACCGATTACGACAATATTACCGCCTGCTCCAGATGAATTACTCAATACCATACTTTGCAACTGCAAAAATGGTAGTGGTACACACTGTGGATGTAGGAAATCGGGGTTGCAATATTCTTTAGCTTATGGCCTGTGTAATGGGCAAGCTTGCTTCAATGCTTCACGATACGAGAGCGATCTCGATGAAGATTGTTCTTTTGATTCCGGAATCCTTCAAGATTTGGAGAAAAATATCATTGACAACGAAAATAATGAGAATGAATTGCAAATTTTCGAGTGATCGAAAGACAATGAAAAAATAAGAGGTAAAAAATTAACATTAATGTTCGTCTTATATAATTCAAATTTTTGTAAAACTTTTTTACATCCGAATTTCAATTGTAATAATTGTATAAAACGATATATTTTTTTTAAAGTAAAAATATAATTAACAATTACTTACTTTATTTTTTCTACTTTAAATGTAACTAGCATATATAATAATAGAATATAATTAAAAAATACTTTAAGCATATCTGTCAACAACTTTTGAATTACACGAACAGTGTAGTTCAAAAGTTAGTTATAAAAGAAACATATACTTGTTTAATGAAATCTATTACTAAATGTTATGTAATAATTAATAAAAAGGCCAAAGTTCATAACTGTATATTTTTAAGGTTAATAGACTATATACAGCGTATTATATCATGTGACTAACGGTCGACCTTGCATTCTGCTGTAGATAACTAAGTGCTAAGCGTTCAGCACCCTCTATCTCAAAAACTGTTTGATGTATAAAAAATTGTTTCAATTGAAGTTATAGAAAATTTAATTCTCTACAATATTTTTAATAAATGTAAATAACATTAAAGCCATAGGAAACGAGATATTTGCAAAAAAACCGAATTTTTTTACCTTTGACCTTGAATATCTTAAGACGCAGACACGAGATTTTATGAGACTTTTGAGACAACTTTTAGAATGGCAAAATAAAGGTATATACGAGTTTTCAGCTTATTATCTCTCATTCCGCAGCGAAACCCTAATATGACTGGACTATTATCGAATATCAAAAGATAACGATTCTGAATTCCTTATTGAAACTTAATACTGAAAGTCTGGAATAGTACAGCAGATGTCTCTGATTCAGTTAAAAATAGCAATCGCACTGTTAGGAAATTATACTTACTTAAGAAATGATGCTGATGAGTATGTAGATCACACTATTTCAAAAATTAGAATTCATTTTTTTCTTACAGTGATTGGATAAGATATTAATTCAAAGTGATAGCAGCAAAAAATCTCAGATCCACTTCTATTTTTTAAAAAAAGATAACTTTCAAGATAATGAACGTTACAAAACTCAGTTTTCACTATCTGAATTGGTAGTATGGGAGTTATTTTAGTTGAAAGGTCTTTCGAAAAGTTGATATCTCAAATGATAATAGAAAAGTCAGATCAAAAGATTGGATAAACTTCATTTAGAATTCTTCTATTACAGTTATCTTTAACAAGTGAAAAAAGTTACAATGAGAAAACGTGGGCTCTCACAACAATTAACAGGTAGATCCATTAAAGTGAATTATTTTTTAAAGTAAATCTTAATAAGATTACTATATGGAATGATTTTTTTCTCCTATTTTATTTTTCACACATACTTAATAGAAATTTATGCTTTGAAAAGTACAAAACGTAATTTTTTAAAAATATTATCGAGAAAAGCAGAGAAATTGTGCGCACCTAAGCAAAATTCTTTCCAATACTCAGATTTTTATAGAAAAATAGAAAAGAAACCCATGGAACCCCAACTTTTTTATAACAAGTTAAATTCTCAAATCATTAAAACAGATCACTATTTTTACTTAAAAGTACACAAACATATATTAAACTCTCAGGTGTGCAAGTAGAATAGTAGTTATATACAAAGAAGTTGCAATTTGATTAAATTTTATTCCAATTAATACAAAAATTTTGTTACTTTAACAAATCTACTGATACACTTACAAGATTCCTTTTTCGGATGTCGATTTAAAAAAAATTTTATATTAAAAATATGTTTTTAACTTTTTCACCTTAAATTTTTGCTGTTATGCCCAAATTTCTATTTCATAATTTGATTGTAATTTCATCTGGGCCCATGGTACTTCTTGACTTGGTGCCATCATCGACACAACATCATCATCAATGATTTAAATTTAAATATAGGTTGAAAGGTTTCAAGGCTATGTTTGGACAAATAAAGTTGTGACGGATCTATTCGCATCATTTTTTCGATAATCCTCTTTGGGAAACTTTGGGGCTAGCATTCTCGTTAATTCACAGCCTCTCAAGAAGAAAACATGATATTTAAATTAGTTTGACTATGTAAAGTCTATATATAGGTTCTGTAGATGTAAGACAGAAGGAGTCGGGGAGCTGTTGCGGTGTTACGTAAGTGCAAATATTAGAATATTTCATTCACAAACATAGCGCGAGTTAAGGAAGTAATTGCTAAGAGATTAAATTATTAGATTGAGAATATAAGATAGATGAAATTAGATTTAGTTATCGGTTCATTAGCGCTTGTTCTCCTTGTCTAGTTCACTTAGTCGGGTTTACTTAGAGTTACACATTGAGAATAGATAGTTCGCTTTATATATTACTCCTAGGGTTTCCTTTTGTAGTTTCACTTGTGATTGTTTAAGTGTGTTTGAAGAGAAATAAAATAGTTATTATGGAAGTTGCTGGTGATGATTTGCTTTCCCCCACACCTTTAGGTAGGCAAGACGGTGAGAGAGGGATGCCGAATAGGCCGACACCCCCACAAAGTAAATTGGATTTTTTTGCCAAACATTCACAGTAATTTTCAAAAAATTTAAAATTAATTGGAACTTTAAATATTAATTTTTAAAGATCCTATTTTCTATTAAAAACAATAGTTTTCAAATAGATTTAAAACATTTGAAAGAACTGAAAGGGTATTGAAAATTGTAAATTGTCCAGATTTCTTCTACATAAAAGATTTTAATAACAACCTCAATTGGAAATTGGGTCGAATTAGAACATTTAGAAATACAGCTATACCTGCATTTTAATCCAATTTGTAGAAATGAGAAAATATAGAAGAATGGGAAGCTATCAAATATATAAAAAAATGATTCTGTATTTCTTATTGAAACTTAATAATGAAAGTCTGGAATAGCATAAAAGATGTCTCTGATTCAGTTAAAAATAGCAATCGCATTTCTAAGAAATTATACCTACTTGAGAAACGGCGCTTTTGAGTAAATAAATCACACTATTTAAAAAATTATAACTCACTTTTCTTAGAAGGATTGGATAAAATATTGATTCAAAATAATAACAGCAAAATCTCAGAAAACCACTTTTTAAAAACAATAACTTTCAAGGTAATGAACGTTACAAACTCAATTTTCATTATCTGAATTAGTTGAAAGGTCTTTCGAAAAGTTTTGATATCACAAACGATAAAAGATTAGGAAGATCAAAAGACTGGATAAACTTCATTTAGAATTCCTTTATAACAATTAATCGTATCTTTAATAAGGGGAAAATGTTACAATGAGAAAATTTGTGCTCTCACAACTACAATTAATAGGTAGATCCATTAAAGTTAATTATTTTTAAAGTAAATCTTGATAAGTTTACTATGGAAGGATTTTTTCCCTTCTTTTCTTTATTTTACTGTTCAAGCATACCTAGTAGAAATTAATGTTTTGAAAAGTACACACACAAAACATGTAATTTTTTATAAAATTATCGAGAAAAATCAGAGAAATTGTGCACACTTAAGCAAAATTCCATCTAATACTCAAATTTTTATAGTAAAATAGAAAAGAACCCCATCTTCATAACATGTAGAATCGCTAAATAAGTCAAACAGATCACTAGTTTTCTGAAAAGTACACAAACATACATTTAAATCATGGTTTGCACTCTCTGGTGGGCAAGTAGAACAGTAATTATACAAAGGAGTTCGTTAAATTTTATTTTAGTTAATACAATGTTTTTGTTATTACAACAAAATCCCTGAGATACTTAGAAGATATGTTTTTAGATGTCGATGAAGAAAGGCTTCGTTTTTCCGATTTTAAAAATATACTCAACGTTTTTCATATTAAATTTCACTTTTTCTTTTTTAAAATTTGTACGCATGGTTGCCTTTTGTATTGACACATAATTTTTTGGAACATTTTATAAATATTTATAGCAGAACTATTTTTGTTTCATGGATAATTTATTAGAAATTATTTTAGTTCGGCTTCTAATATACAATTTATTATTTTTTTTCCAACATAACATTCTCAAAATACGACGCTTTATTTAACTTGAATAATAATAAATACAAAAATTGCGCACCATTTTCGAAAGAGAAATTCTAACAAAAAGTCGAAATAATAATTTAAATTTTTTTTTTTAAATATATTAAAAATCTTGATACATCAAATTTCTTTATCATTTCCCCCTACAGTGAAAGATTATCATTTGCAGAAGGAAAATATTATAAGCAAATAATAAGATAGCATAGAATATTTTTTGTATATTACAGTATCCAAGAGGAGATATCCTCAGGGATTTTCTATATTTTTTATGCTTAAAATGATACAAATCATTAAAACAAAGTTTTTAAAGGTTAACATCCTTTATAAGGCGGGGTTAAGGATATGTAACCCATTTAGGAAATCTAAAATGTTCTCATAGGTTATCTTCACCAATAAACTAATCTAGTCAAAAAAAATAAACAGAAAAGACAACAGTTTCTTTAACTGAGTAAAGTAAAATGAGATATAAAGTAAAAAATTGACGAATTTCAATCCTCACAAATAATGATTAGATTAATAGACCAAGAAGACTTTCACCAAGAAATCTATGCAAGAAAAAGATATATGTTAATTCAATAAAGTTTGATATACTAACAGAATCATCCTTGCCAGGAAAAGCTTCCATGATTTTTCCTAATGGCGACCCAAGTCGTTCTGACTTTTGTTCTCTACAAGAACCACTTCCCCTAAAGTAACACCGTGAATTCTTCTAATTGTCTTTGTATTTTTGTCTTTAATACCCCAAATATTCCAGTCTAAAACGTTTACGAAGGCCTTCACGAAGTTTACCTCTAGACAGAAACCTTTTTCATAGACTGATAGATTCTAAAAGATCCAGATAAGGTACACCACATTCTTTTATTTCTTGTTAAAACATAGGTGTCAGTGGCTCAAGCACATTGTCATATGAAACGTAAGTGAGAGATCTAGAGTTGTGATAACATTTTCACAGTCGAGAATTAAATTCTTCATATTTCAAGCAGGCTTTTCCCGTGATTCTTTTTAGTAAATATTTAACTAAGCCCATGAGATGCTCCCACCAACCACCCCATCAAGCAGAAGCAGGTGGCATAAAGTTCGACACAATTCTCTTTGCAATATCGGCAATCACTTGATCCCAGTCAATCTTCTGTAAACTGTGATCAGTTCCAACAAAGTTATTACCAGTATCGGTATAGATAATTGTAGGTCTTCTGAGGACTATAAAACGTCTCAATGAAAGCAGAAATTTGTCAGTAGACATAGAAGTCACAAGTTCCAGATGTATGACTCGAAATACTGCGCACGTAAATAAATCCATGATTTATTTCCATTTTTCAAGAAGGCTAGTTATTCCTGTTACTTCAAATATGGCTGCGTCGTTGATAAGGTGTTCTGGGAAAAGAGCATAATTAGTGTAGCAGACTTGGTATTAAATTTTTTGCTCTTAGTCTATTGAGGGATTAACTTTTAAGCTGTTCTTCGGTCCTTTAAAATCCAATATTTTTCTCTTAGACATGCAATCAAAGCCTGAATTACACAGGCATGAGTTCCCTGTGCTTATACATAATGATACTTGTGACAACAGGGTGATCTGAAGGTAAAATAACTTCGAACTTCAAATCTTCACTGAAAATCAACCTGGTCGTCATTAACTGAGCAACCCATTTTTGTTTGCCATACAGGGTACATTTCTTGATCTTTCGTCATTGTTTGAAGAAAATGAAGACTATTGCACCATGAACAGGGTTTGATTTCTGCTTTTTTAAGTTGTTCAGCACTAAGAATGTATGTTGAAGTAACACAGTTCTTATTCTTGCAGTTATTGCAAAATCTGATGATCCACGCCGCAACTCTCAACAATTTCTCATATATTGAAAATATCCTAAATATTTCTAGAATATTCTTGGACACCACTAAAGAAGAGAGCAACAGTAGATATTCTTTCAGCATTTACAACACTCATGTCTGGTGATAAATCAGAGACGGGCCACATTTTCTCTTTATCCAGGCAGAACCTTCCCAACGCCTTCGAGCTATCAAAGTGCATACAAACAACCTCTACAAGGCAAGTCAACCGGGTTTAAATTTCCTGGCACAGGATTCAACTGATTTGGTTAATTATTAGACCTTATTTCACTCTGTTCATCACAGATGTTGCCCATTGTTCATTCTTTTGAAAAAGAAATGGGCAACTGAGATCTCTATTACGGGAAATTGAAACTTCGGAACAAGGGAAGAACCATGTAGAATAATAGATAAGATAATGAAAAGTTTGAGATATGAGATGAACATGAAATGTTTGAGTTAAGAATAAAGTTCTCTCAAATGCTACTTAAAAAATTCCACCAATGAAAAAATATGTGTTACACAAACAAGAAAAAGTGTACCACAAGCACAATGCGCCCTGTATAAAAGGTACAAGCAAGAAAAAGTTCACCATGCTATTTGTTGATCCTCAAAGGACAATAAAACTTCAATTACTTAAACAAATAGGACAGTTTTCCTACAAATATCATTTCTGTAATGTTAGCTAAAAGTGTGTGTGTGATTTGTGTCTTTAATTAAAGACACGCACATTTGAGTTAGTTTGATAGGATTTTTTTCTCAAATTATCAAAAAAAAACTGAAAAGTCCATAAAAGTAGGTATCAGAATTCTTTCAAAGATTAATAATCCCGTGTAATGTTGTTTTCTGAAAATCGACCCCTAAGTGGCGTTGCGGGGGCTCAAGGGGCGTTACAGATAACTTTTCTCAATGTTTAATTTATTAAGACTCTCAGTCTTCAAACTTGGTAAGCAAATTCCTGTAACAGTACAGTTCTTAAAATGGGTTTTGTGTAAACAGACTCCCAAGTGGCGTTGCAGGGGCTCAAGGGGCGTTATAGATAATTATTCTTATTTTTAAAAACTATTAGAGATACAGTCTTGAAATTTGGTAAGCAGATTCCTTTCGTAGAGTAGAGAACCGCTACAAAATGTGTTTCGCGAATATCAACCACCAAGTTTCATTTCGGGAGATTAAGGGGAGTAATCGATAAATATTTCCGTTTTTACACTATTGGATCTACCTGCTTGAAAATTGGTAGGCATGTCCCTTTCATCGGATAGAGTTCCTCTAAGAAAGAGTAAAAACGAAATCGACCCCCAAGGAGGGTTGCGAGGGGTCAAGAGGAGTTATAGAAAAAATTCCATTTTTCGAATTGTTAGACCCAAATACTCGAAATTTACTAAGCATGTTTCTTTTGTTGAATAGGGATCCACTAAGAAAGAATTTTACGGAACTCCAGAGGGGAGCAGGGGGTTACTCTGGCGTACTGACAAAAAAATTCCTTTTTTTTTAACTACAAGGACTATAATAATGAAATTTTGGTTCGCATTTTTCTTTTGTTGAATGGAATCCGCTAAGAACGGTTATTTTGGAAAACGACTCTCAACGGGATTACGAGGGTATTGATAGCAAAAATTTAGTTTTTTTCCTGTTGGATTTAGACTTGAAATTTCGCTTGCATTTTCATTTTACAGAGAAGAGATCCACCGAAAATTGGTTTTGCGGGATTCCACTTGGTTATAGGGTTATGAACATCATTCTATACTTCAATTTTAGAGATTTTTAGAAAATACAAATTAGATAAGTTCTGTCCTTGTTTTTTTTATCAAGAGCCGACAGTTACAGGTATATTTTTCAATACAATTGAATTCTTAGTGCTAGGACTTGGATATCAATAATTTATATATATAAACAGTATATATTTAATAAACATTAAATACCCAGCGAAGCGGGTGGGTAACTGCTAGTGAACGATATATGAAAAAATGACCATTAAAATAGTTATTATTTAACTATTTTAATACTAAAATAAGTTTAAAAGAGTTTACATTTCCATAATACACAAGTAAAATACTTTTTGATAAAAATTTTCAATGTTTAATACAATAATATTTACGACAAAGACACTAAAACCTTTATTACGTGCTGTGTAATGCCACTTGTCATATGCCACTTGTCAGACCAATGCCACTTGTCAGATCGAGGCCCACAAAATTCATCATGACAAAGGGTACGATGTACGCCTGTCGTTTTCCGTGACTTTGAGCACCATGCAGGTGACAGGTTCCACCCCAATTTTGACGAAGAACACCCTAAGAATGGTCAGGGACCTCTCACCCATTCCTCCAACCACACGAGAGGAGTTGCGTCTCAACGGCTAGTTAGAGTACTCCTATGCCACAAAGGTCCTGTACACTTGCAAACATTCCTGCCTTCTCCTGGTTTCGAACCCAGGCCCTACGGCACCACAGGGGATATCACTATACCGGATGGGTGACAAATATATTACGTAATTGACAACAAATTAATTATAAGAATGCTGAACGTTGTTTATTCGAATCAATTGGAACCGGACATCGTTCGGATAACCGAAAATCGAATGCGATTCATGCAGTATATGATATTGGACACTATACAAATATTGAAAATCATCACATCGTGCTGAAGAGAAAGCAAAATAGGTGCAAAATGTCGCAATTTTACCTTTAATGTGGAAAATAATCCCTTATTTCTCGCTGTACCATTGTACACCTTCGTTTTTTCATTGCAAGGTCTATGATTCTCTTCAGCAGCAGTAGTTGAGCAGGACAGCAGTCTGTTGTTCGTATAGTCCATAGCTGTCTCTAACGCAGAAACGCGTCAGCATTTCCTATTTTTGTTGTTGTTGCACTCGTCTTCATCCGTTTCATCGGCGACAGGGTCGGATTCTTCTTGCACTGAAGTCACAATCTCGTCATCATTTAGAATTTGAAAAATCCACAGTCTTCTTCATCGCATGCCCCATCCAGGTTTCTACATCAACAAAACTCAAAAGAATATGTGTACACCCCCTCACTTCAAAACAAATTACCTAATATTTTTCGCAGATGTTTACCAAATCACACAGCTGAAATTCTCCAAATATCCCTCAACATGGGTTTTCAGGTCACTTTTGGCCTCACAGGAAACAAATCTTGAACATTGCACTGTTCGAAAACGTATCCGGACTTTGGTTTGGATATTTGACGCTCCGGATAATAAACGTTCGGATAAACGACGTTCTACTGTAATATGGAATTTGAGCTTGATAATATTTAATAATTTCGTTTATATTAAGTCGAAAAAATTATAACGTCACTCTTATTTCATCATCTACATTTAAAACTTTTAATCTTTTTCATCATTTCTGTATTTGTTAATGCTAAGAATCTGAATTCAGACAAATAAGATGTAGAAAATTGCAACAATTATTTTGTAGGCTTTTTTGGCTATTGCGGGATAATCGCCTCTGATTTTAATCCAAAATGAATTAATTGACTCTTTCGAATGTTTTGAAATTAAATCTCTACTATTGCCCAGAGAGAAATTAGTTCTTCCTCTTCATTCAACGTCAATTCAGATACAGATGTATCCGTAATCACAAATGGATTACAAACCCAATCAAACATTTTATATCTAAATTTGGGAAGTAATGAATAACTCTATCCTCTTAAGTTGTAAAATAGCCAACAACAATATTTAAAAAATAGCCTACATCTGGATATTTGTCACTCTTTAACGTGAGATCACAGTATAACCTGGGAGTGCTTATGCGTGGCACTGCTGGACTTCAGAAAATTTTTTTGTTTTTGTTTTTTTGTTGTCCTTTTCTGGCTGTTTAAAATACTTTACAAGACATCTAGGTAAGAGATTTTGGTGATACATTTTTTTCTTGGACTGTGGTAAGTTTACCAAATTCTTTTTTCAATATTTATTTTACTTGACGGAGACTCAAGCTGAGTCACTCCTCATTTCGGATAACGGAAATAGATGAAATAAGTATCAAAATGCTAGAAAACATGGCAGAAGCTGCGGATTTTAAATACTTTAGGAATCCCCAAACTGACCCAAAACTAATTCTGCGTACAGGCAATAAAAAATTTACTGAAATCATCATCCTATGGAACATACAGAAAAATCGGGCAGCATCCCTAAATCGAATCTCCATCTATTACATGCCGAATTAAAGAACAAAATACCCAGACATGACAATATAACGCACATGTTCTACACTCGAAACGGAAAAATAAAAATTAGTACCTCGGACCCTGTATGCGCTGTTCAAATAACAGCTATTGTTCAAATCTTAAATACTCCGATAAAAGCCAACATAATTTGGGAAGGATTCACTTTGCGATTCTTGCTTTATGACATCCCAACTAATGTACAACTAGAAGATGTGGCATTAGAATTAAAAACTCATATGATTTTGAAATAGTGGAAATTAGAAGATTTATAAAATCACAAACAGTCGACAAGAAACTTCTCTAGTTTTAATTACAATTCTATGTATAAATCTACCAGAATGCGTAAAGCTTTTGTTTTTTAATCATTGAGTCCAACTATTTATAGACAAACCCCGACAATGTAGTAAATGCTTTCGTTTTATCCACCTATCACGTTTCTGTTCCAGCCAAGCAAGATGCTTCAACTGTGAGAATCTTACACCGGACAGTGTACAAATACCCCAAAATGTATTAACTGTACTGGAGATCATCCGGCAAACTCCCACAATTGTCCCACTTTTATCAAAGAAAAAAAATACTAGAATTCAAATGTAATAATCACTTAACATTGGAGAAGCACGACGAAAATTTAAAGAAACCCAATTTGTAAATTATTCTACAGCATTAAAAACAGCAGCCCCTGGACCTAACATACAACAATTTGAAAAAAATATTAGAAAACATAGTAGCAAATTTTCAAACAGCTCTAGAAAGGCAAACTACAGACATCATGAACTCTGTGCAAAAGATGATGGGAACAATGTTCACACACTTAATATCATACAAGTAAATAAACAACCATACTCACCCAACAGAAAAAAAAGGCAAATTTAATGCTACAGAAATTTAAAACATCTATTCCAAGTGCCCCCCCCCAATTCACAACGTAGATGATACATTCAATAACATTGATATTGAATTACTAAAACTTAGATCTAAATTGCACGTTTTTTAATCGAGACTTGTGAATAATTTCCCCCTTTTCCTCAGAAATATAGATATAAGCTTTCCATAATTATATCTCATTTCTTCAAGTGGAGGATAGAAATTTTTGGAACTATTAATTTCAATGTTATATCTTATACGTTTTCTACAATTGAATTGTAGAAGTATAAAAAACAAGCGTATTGGGCTCAATATTCCTCCCTTTTCACAATCAGATATTTGGATTTTCCAAGAGACGTTTTTGAAACCCAATGACAATTTGCAAATCCCAGGTAAGGTCATTTTGCGACAAAATAGACTAGATAGAACAGGAGGAGGGCTGCTGATAGCTGTACCAACAAATATTTCTGCCAGACAAATTTCCTATGAAAATACGCAACTATCAGACTACGAAATTTTAATATTGCAAATCATAACACTTCCTTTCATCTGATTAACTTATATGCATCTCGAGGACTGAATATTACACTCCTTCCTAGCCTCAATATTGGGCCCAGTTCTCATCTTTGACGATTTTAATCTGCATGATCCGATGAGGGCTCCAATCATGCTTCTCAACACAGTAAAAACTTTCTGAAATTATTAACAAGTTTTAATTTTATTCCTCTCAATACTGATGTTCCGACACATAGAAATAATGTCGGCTCTGGTATTTTCCTGGATTTTACTCTTTGCTTCTCAAATCTCGTCGGAAATAGCAATACTCCTGTTTTAGATAGCTCCTTCAATAGTGACCATTTTGAAAAGAAATATCCCAGATTTTAATTTTCATAACCCGATTAAACGACTCATTAAAAATCGGATTGGCCCTCAGTAATAAAGCAAGTTAAATCAACAGTCTTTAAGATAGGCGAAAATAATCACAATCTCTGACAATATTGCTAATATAATATCAAATACTCGAAAGATAAAAATCTCTAATAGAACATTCCCCCTTGGTGGAACAGTGCCATGTCACAATCTTTACAAACTCAAAAAAAATGTTTCCGGAAAAATGCCATTTCAGAAATATCTCGAAAATTGTGGTTTCGACACAAACAATATTCCAGCCGACTCCGATTTCATATTAAAAAAGCAAATAAGATATACTGGGATAATATCTGTAACAATGTTTCTAACCAGAGAACCTTTTATAATATTCTGAAAAAATTGTCAATGAAGAATAATCCCGAATCAACACTGAATTTTTTCCAAGTTCACAATAGATTTAACCTCAGATCCAAATAACACTCTTTGCCGAGTTTTTTGCATCCAATAGTTCCAACCACGAGCCACAACCTTTGGAATTTTTGACCAAAGATAATAGCTAAAATTAACAAGCCCTATGTGAATTGAATAGAGCTATAAACTCTGCTAAAAACACAACTCCAGGTGCAGACCAGATCCCGTCTACCATTCCTGAAACTATTGAACCAGAGTGAACGTATGATAATCTTAAACTTCCTTTCAATAGATATTTGATAATTCAATAGTCCCAAAGATGTGGAAGCACGCTATAATTCTTGCAATTCCAAAACTATGCAAAGACAAGACAAAAATCTCTTCTTATAGACCTAAAGCTTTAACATTGGTTTTCTCTAAGACATTTGAAAGAATTCTAGCCAATCGAATTGCCCCTTTTCTGATAACAGAACAGAAACTTTATCACCAACATTATGGATTTGTTCCTTTTAAAGACAGCAGAACACAACTTATTTAATTTACAAAGCAATAAAAGACGCAAAGTTGGATAAGAAATACTTCGTGGGATTAGCTTAGATATAAAGAGTGCTTATGACTCAGTTTATATTAATGGCATCCTGTACAAATGTTGACAAATTGGTATTACGGGAATGAGTGAGTGAATATTAACGTCCCACTGTGTGTTCAGCTACACGAGGCTTTTGGGGACGGTCTGCGTAATTTAGGTATTACGGGAAAATAGCACTTTGGATGCATGAATTTCTGTCTCACAGATCACTGCAGATTCGATGGAGGGGATGTCTTTCATCCAAAAAAACTTTACATAAGGACCTCCCCAAGAGTGTACTATCATCGATATTATACATTATTCATATGTATGACTTTTTGAAACATTGGAAACTGGAGTCGATATTTTCATCTATTGCTCACATCAGTCACTTGTTATTATTTCTCATAAATTACAAAATACTTTAGAAAGGATTAATCAATGGTGCAAATATTGGAAATTAAGTTTAAGATCAGACAAAGCACTATAGCTGAATTCTCGAACAAAAGATCCTTCATTTCCTAATATACTGTTAGCTGGGCCCCCTCTTCGGTGGCAATCTTTTATTAAATACTTAGGAATATATTTCTCAAAACGGAGCCAAAATAACACAATTATGCATCAAATGCAAAAGTAAAGCACTGAAAAAGATCAATGCTCTTAAAAGGTATGGCTTTCAAGCATTATGGTCCAAGAGCTGAAAATCTTATCCAATTAATAAGTAATAGCATTTGTAGCACATTTTCTACACATCATAAATAAATGGTCTAACAATCATGTAAAACCTTTTAATGACATTCAAACCCAAAGCATTCCGAATTGCATAAGGTCTTCTACAATGGACTCCAAATATCATGCTCATAAAATTGGCTGGACAAGAAACTCTTATACAACAATATAACCTTAAATATCTAAATCTTAAAGTTATGGAAGAAGATAAAAGCTATATTGTTAATATACTATATACTTTAAATACTAACAGCGATCAAATTATTTCAATTCCCAAAATAACATCTTTTTCAGTTCTCCCATACAAAATATATGTCAATGACTTCAAATTTCAAGAAAAAAATCTTCCAATTCAAAATATAAGGGGAGTATTTGTCAAATTTCAAGAAAAAAATCTTCCAATTCAAAATATAAGGGGAGTATTTGATGAAACAGTTGAACATGATTTTCAAAACTACTATATAATCGCTGCCAATGCTTCAAAAATGAACAAACTACATCTATTGCAGGTATTGCAGAAAACTTTTCGTTTGCTTACAGAATTAATCACAATAACTATTTTTACAGCTGAAGCTTTGGCTATTAGCCAAGCTTTAAATGATCTGATTGTTTCGAACAAAAATCTACTAATGTCCGATTGCCTCTCTGTTCTCTATGCCTTCAAAAATATTCGATCAAATCGCAAGGTGTAATTCACAGATTAGCTAGTAAAATTCACATACAATCATATTATAACAATCAGTTGATTCTACTTTGGACTCTGAGACACTCTAATATACTATGGAATGAACAAGCGGATTTAACCTCGCAAGATCTGTCACAGAGTCTAACGTTTGCGTCGACTGGATTGCCCAGAAGATATCAACAGATAATATATCAAGAAAGATTTAAAAAGGCAAACGATAATTTTTATTCAAGCAAATATTTTTGAAAATCTGGGCAACATTTCAAACATTAGCATCATCTCTAAGTGGCAAAAAATAGAAGAAATTTTAAGCACTCGAATCTTTAGTAAAATGATCATCTCCAGGACATCGACAAAAATTCAGCTAATGCAATTTGCAGCGTTTGTAATTGTTTAAACGATTTAGATCACATCTTGTTAAACTGCAGTAGATACACACATCCTAGAAAACCATCTAAAATCCTTTCTCAAAATTGATCCTAATTACAATATCACTTTCAAAGAGTTGCTGGAAAAAGCATTGTCAAATAGAACATTTAGATTTTTTTATTTAGAAGGTGAAATGTTTTGATATCAACTAACTTGTTAATATTTTTTTTTTTGTTATGTATGGGATAATAGCCTTTGTCGCTCCATATTCCACAAAAAAATAACTAATAACTGTAAGCAGTTATTACAGTTAATAATCAGTTATACAGTCTTCATAATATATATTTTTATCTCATCTAACTATTATTTTATTTTATTGAGCTAAATTTCAACTACCACTTTAAGACGTTTTTTTCTGATAATTTATTTTTGTTTTAAGTAATTAGAATTCAAACACAATTCTTTTTAAAATGAATTCTTCAATCGGAAGAAACATTTTTCTGGGACACTTAAATTTCAAAAAGATTTTCCAAAAACTTTTTATGCACAACCTAATTGAAGCTAGCTTTTAGCAAAAAATATTTTCAATGTGAATAAAGAGTTCATTCAACAGACCAGGTTGGTGGCGCAGTTGGTTCGGCGCTGGCCATGGTCGCCCAAGTTTCGGATTCGACAGCGATCAAAGTGGATGGATTTTCGTGTTGCAGAAAATCGACAGCACCCACGTCGAATGATTTCGCGGCATTTTAAAGACTCCTAGAGCGCCTGATTGGCTTGG